>VDFB02107587.1:12511-98796 GCA_007258455.2 Sequoia sempervirens | reverse complement strand
TGGGAGAGGGTGGGAGAGAGTGGGAGAGGGTGGGAGTGGTTGGGAGAGGGTGAAAGAGAGTGGCTTAGTGGGAGATAGGGTGGGAGAGGGTGTGAGAAAGTTGGAGAGAGTGGGAGAGAGTGTAGGGTAGTAGGTGAGTGGGAGATAGGGTAGGAGAGAGGGTGGGAGAGAGGGTGGGAGAGAGGGTGGGAGAGGGTGAGAGAGTCAGAGAGTGTGGGAGAGGGTGGGAGAGGGTGGGAGAGAGTGGTTGAATGGGAGATATGGTGGGAGATAGTGGGATAGGGTGGAAGAGGGTGGGAGTGGGTGGAAGATGGTGGGAGAGAGTGGGAGAGGGTGGTAGAGAGGGTGGGAGAGAGGGTGGGACAGTTGGAGAGAGTTGGAGAGCATGGGAGAGGGTTGGAGAGAGGGTGGGAGAGGGTGGGATAGATTGGATGAGTGGGAGAGGGTGGGTGAAAGTGTGGGAGAGGGTGGGAGAGGAGTGTGTGGGAGAGTGGGAGATAGGGTGGGGGAGGGTCACCGAGGAAGGGTCACGAGAGTGTGAGAGTGTGGGAGAGAGTGGGAGAGGGTGGGAGAGAGTTGGAGAGAGTTGGAGAGAGGGTGGGAGAGAGTGGTTGAGTGGGAGATAGGGTGGGATAGGGTTAAAGAGTGTGGGAGTGGGTCTACCCTCTAAATCTTAAAAAAAAAACTAACTTCATCATCATGTGAGTGCATTATTAATAAATAGAGAGATGGTCATTTAGGAAGAAATAATGTGCTCGCGTTATAACTTGAGGTAATTTTCTATTGCACTAAAAATAGTTAAAAAACACAATATACCCATGATGTTGGCCAACATTTTGCATATTCTCCTAGTTTTGTGTGTGCTCTGACAAATAGTAGCTTTTTGGTGATTGAGTGAAGTGTGCATGCATGATTTTTAGATTCCACCACCTTTTTCATGATATTTCCATCACCTTTGCATGAAATAGCAGATTTTTTATGTTGAAAGGCATATAATATGAATTCATGTTTGAATTACAATGATAACTGATATACAATTGAAGTTTGGAGTGGAACAAGCTTTTGAAAAAGTTAATTTTTTGAGGAATTTGAGGAAAGAAGAAGCAAAGGCTACATAATTGGTTAGAACTCCTCCATTTGAAACTTTGTTTTTTTAGGTATGTGAAGTCTTTGTACATTTTCTTTCATTCTATTATGACTTTTTTTCATTTTTGTTGTTTTTCTTATTCCATGTTGATCAAATTGTTTGTTTGTCATGTTACAACTTTAGGTTGTCAATGGAAATTTTAAATTACACAATTCTATACACTTTCCTATTACATTTTTAAACCACATCTCTTTGAGGTATTTTGTTAAATTTAATAATTGGCTTTCTTTGTGTATGCTTCCAAAGCTTTCATTGAGGTATTTTGTCAAACAGTTATACAAACCAGCTGATTGCCTTGTCTATGCTACCAAATTTTCCATACATGTCTCTAAAAAATTTGAATATACTCCTAATGCATGCTCAAATACGTTTCCAATACAAAAACCCTCAATTTGCTCATAAATATCTAGGGTTTTCTATATTTCACAACTCAAGGCCTTCCAAGCCTCACCAAAGCATCAAACAAGTTTGTCAGGGTCTGTACAAACAAAATAAACCTTCACTAGGCCTTTAGCCTCATTAGATCTCAAAAACACCACTTTGGTTCCTTCTTTTCATGCCAAAAACTCACATTCCCAGCCTAAGATAACATCACCATCCCTATAGACACCTTACCACTATTAAAAGAAACATGAAACTTGAGAAAAACATATTATAGGCCTTTCCTCTAAATCACAGGTCACCACAGTAGGAGGAAAGGCTCCATATTTAAATTAAAGTAAAACTCATACCCTGTTGGTCTGTATAAGCTGATCATGAAGAATGGAGTTTCTTTGTTCACCGAAACAACCAAAGGAGTCTCAAAATAGATTGAAGCCCAAGTTAAGACCTGCCACCATAGTGATTTATTGTTCTATAGACCTAGGACCATTTAGACGCCTTTATTTTACCATTACAAAGCCTTTTAACGTATCCAACAATCACCAATGCTTGTTTTGTACCAAACTGCACAATTTATTAAGTTTTCTACGCTTTTAAGGACCCAAATTAGCCCACTTTTACAAAGGGACCACCTTCAAAACGTGTCCAAATCTCCTGAAACCTTGGGGAAGCACTTTATATCTATCAAAACTTCAAATAATAGCATTAGATTGCAAAGATTCAATCATTTACCACCCAAACCATAAAACCTTCTCCCTAGGCTTAGAAATAGTATGTTTTATTGAAAGTAGCACTTGCCAAACACTCCAAAACTCGAAACTATTGAAACAAGCCTAATATACCTTGTTCATGCTCAATCTAACATAAAATAATGCTTCCCAGCTCATAAACTCAATTTCAGTCACCAAAAGCTCAGTTTTATTAAGGAAAACTCAACATTTCCCCATTTGGTTTGACGCCCAATCCAAGATCATCCTCCATTCAAGTTTATCATGGCCTTTTATAATGTTTCCCTCTTAAAAAAAACCACTTCAACTTTGAAAACTAACATTTGAAAGAGATGACCGTTGGTCTCCCTCTTTAATAGACTTTTACAACCCTTCACTATTAGTTAATTTGACTTGACTTAGCACTTTTTGCACAGGTAAAATGATTCATCATGCCGAAGAAATGAATTGTTAAAAGGAAAAACTAATAGATGATCAGCTCCAAGCCTTCAGAGATAAAGAGAAAAAATGGATGAGAGAATATTGTGAAAAGTAGAAATTGGGAACGATTGACGAAAACAAGCCAGTTGAAGAGGAACCTCAACCATCAAAAAGAGAAAAGAAATTGGTAGCACAAAGGGCACAAATGCAAAAGAGTCATGCTAGGGGAGATGTAGATACTATAGTTGGAGACACACCCTCTACCGCAAGTGAATATGAAGGGACACCATTAAGCACAAGCGAATATGGAGGGACACCATCTACCACAAGTATGGTTGGACACCATCCACCACATCTAAAGTTGAGAGTACATCATCACTTGGATTTGACGAACAAGGTATGCCATCATCCCCATGTGAACCTCAAGGTATGTATTCTATTCCACCCTCATTCGAAGGTATGCAATCTATCCCAGCTCAATTAAATATTGATGAAATTGCTAATGTTGAGATGTATGTACCTAAGAGAACACAACCTAGAATTTTGCGTAGAAAGCCAAAGTTTTTGATTAATATTGATGAGGATATTTTGCAGCACATGGAAGGTAAGATTCCAAAATGCACTTGTAGAAGATATGTTGATAAGATTTGGAAAATGTTTTTTGAAAGGCTAAATGAGACCGAAAGATGTCAACTATTTGTTCAAATTATGTGGGGTTTAAAGTACAGAAACATCATGAAGACTCTTGGGTTGAGAACATCGAATGCATCAAGTGAAAACACTATTGTTAAGAATCTAATGGATTCTTATGAGAGTGTGGGTAAGACCTCACACTCAAAGGATAGTAATGTCACTTGACGTGTCATTACATCGACTTTGGTAAGCTATCAAACAAAGAGATCTCGTCTCATTAAAAAGACAAGTGAAAAAATGGGAATTAGTAGAATTTTTTATCAAAAGCCATTGAAAGGCGACAAAGAATTGAGGGCACAAATTCAAATGAATTATGGGCATTCTCGGGAAGACTTCCACATAAAGATAGAAAAGTTGTTGAAGCATTGAGAACACTAATTGAAGATTATTGGAAGAATAATACAAGGCCATCTCCAAATCAAAGGGATGTCGTAAGAAGGAGAATCGGTAGTGAAAACCGTGAGCCACATCCAAAGCATTTTTTGGATACAACTCAAACCTAATTTTTTCATAAATTTCAAATTGCTTATCCTCACATTAGTATTTCTCAAATATTTTTTGAAATGCTTAAACATTTTTATGTCAAGATAAATCACACATGCACTACTTGTTGCTGTAGACTACATATTGAATTCGCTAACCATTATGATTTTTATCATTCTATATGTTTAGATTTGCATACTAATGATGTTTTATAGGATTGTGGCATAGAAGCCCCACCAAAATCTTCAAGAGAGTTCATATTAAAAATTTTATGTCAAATAGAGGATGGCCAAATATTCTATAGGATAGCATGCTTGGATGGTTCATGCGAGTGTTGTGGTGGCTTGCAACAAATGCCAGTATGTCAACATATGAAAAGCACAGATGAGGTGGGGCATAAACAAGTATATTTTAGGAAGTATAAAATAGTGGCATATGCTACAAAAGATGGTTCTCAAGCAAAAAGGTGTGATTTGGTTATTAAGAAGATTCCATTGTATCAGTTTATGTCCATGTTTCATGACAATCTAGTGTATGAGTATGCAAGGCATACCCATAGAGCTCGATGGTTGGACATGCAATTCAAGCTATGCAAGGACACCTTTCTAGTTGGTAGCATAGTATCAGTGGTTGACTTTGCAGATAAATACACTCTACAACCATAGTGTGAGGTGCAGTCACAATATTACAACTCCACATAGGTTTCGATATTTGTGCACATAGCATTCATTCATGTAGTTGATAGTACAGAGGACTAAAGGAAGGTATTGAGGGAGTATCACTTTTATATTAGGGATGATCATGTGCATTCTCCATAGTTTGTGCAAGGTTGCTTCCAGATGTTCTATAGTGATTTGGCTCAGAGGGGCATAACATACAGTTAGCATATAATATGGTCAGATAACTGTGCAGCACAGTTCAAGAACATGCGCATGTTCTACTGGTTGGGTAGGATGCATCTCACTATAAGTGTTCAACATATGTGGAAATTTTGTGAGGTTGGGCATGGAAAGGGGGAGCATGATGGTGCAGGATCATGCATGAAAAGAGCATTAGCATGAAAAGAGTTAAAGTATAAAGACAGTGCAAAGTTGACATATGCAAGTTCAATCATCGAGTGGTGTAATACTTTGATGGGTCCACATAATGAAGGTATATCTTCAATTTGTAGATTTTTTTGGTTGATGGATGATACTAACATTGCACCATATGAGGATTTTTATACACTAACAGGATTGAGTGAGCTACACTCTTTCCTTAGCTCAAATGCAGGTTCATGGAGTATCGATACATGTAAGATGGCATGCTTTTGTTCTTCATGTACAATGCAAGCTTGGAATGATTGAGTCAGGGGAGTGGGTTGAAAAATGGTTGACAAGTTATCTTACCCCACTTCACACATATCACCCTCTAATGGCATTTGAACTAACACAAATGGAATCATCAGTCGACTTTCACCATGTATAAGATCTAGTTCAACTAGGTAACATATCTACTTGCTTAGTTTTTCAAATTCCATATTGTTATCTTACTTTGTATTGTATTCGTAATGTTGACTAATTTCGAGTGATTTTATGCACATATCAATGCAGGGCATGTTTATGCAATTATTGGAGATGAAGAAAATGAAGAGGGAACAAACTATTACTTGTGTTTTTGTGTTGAGGCCAAAAAGAAATTGGAAGCCTTTGTTATAGATGGAGAAAACATCGAATACCCTACAAGCTCAGTTGTTGCTATTGGAAAGGGCTTAGAAGGTACCCACATAAGAGTGTTAAATATTGGTTGTTTGAGGACTTTGACATGCATCGTAAAATTCTTCAATACTCAAACCTTGTTATGGCATCCAATGTTCGTTTGAGAAAATATGGGGGTATACCTTCGAAAAAGACCTTGTGGAAGGTCTGTGAGTCTGACCATGAGGAAATACTTGACCCTATAAATATTAGAGCAAATCCAGATGGTTCATTGGATTAACTTGTAAGTATATGCACAATTTTTCTTATTAATTTATACTTGTATCCATGTTAATTTGTTTGATGCCAATGCTACCATTTCTTATTTTACTTTGTGTATCTGTAAGTAACTTGATAAACATTGAATGGTGTCCCCTTGTAGAAAATGCAGATTTATGAGCCATCCAAGAGAATCTCAGGCATAAAAGCAATACAACATCCCTATTTTGATTATGAAGCCAAATCTCAATTATGATTTTTAGCCATTACAAAAGTGTGTACGAAACTTGGTGAGGGAATTTCAAGCTATTCATTTGAAGTTAACCTTATCACAAGCACCTATGATGTAGACATTATAGGAGCATCTCGAATTTCAAGATATTCTAGATTCATGAGAGGTGTTGTGTGCAATAGGTATCTTGGAACTCGTAGTGAATATGTATGAGCAGGAGTGACTAATTTGAGAGACTGCCATGCCTATCTGTAAGTGCCTTCCATCTATTTTCATTTCATTTCCATTTTGGACATGAGTTGTTTCTTTTTATTCTTTTACTTTTCCTATCTGTAACTAAACTAGTAAAAATTGATTGGTCTCTCCTTGCAAAAAATGCTGATTTTGGAGCCATCGAAGAGAATCTCAGCCAAAAAAGCAATGCAACATCCTTATATTGATGATCTTGACAAATCTCAATTTTGATTCAAGCCATTCTAAAAGAGTGTGCGAAGCTTTGTGAGGGAATCTCAAGTTTCTCATTTGAAGTTAACCTCTAAATGAGAACCTATGATGTAGACATTATAAGAGAATCTCGAATGTATGAGTGACATTGTAAAATATATATGAGAATAGAGTACCTAAGGCATTTTAATGAGATTTACTTGTAATGACATTTACTGAAATAATGAAATTTGGTGTAGGGGCACCAAGCTTATTGAGCAAATTTGGTTCACAAAAATCTTTTAAGTTAGTTTTGTGTTATGAGTTTTGTCAATTGAATAAGGTCATAACACATCCACAATTGATTTATAATGTAATAAGTCATGTTAGTTACAAAAAGAACATTTAGGCATGATTGGAAAGATGTAGAATCATTTGTAAAGGCTATGTAAAGCCTCTTGAAGGCTATTTAAGTCAATATTTCAATTTGTAGCCTTTTGAAGGAAAATCTTTGAATATGGTTGTAAATGTACTATTAGTAGCAGTATTTATGTTGATGAAATTTCCTTTAGATGCAAGGATTCAAAGTACATCAACCATGTGGTACAAATGATTAAATCCCAGAGACAATCTGTAGCAATGAAAGAGTCTAAAAAGGTAGAGAGAGCTACACTAGTGACTCAGGAGAAACTTTAGTGATGCAGAGTCAAGGTGGAGAAGACTCAAACAAATCAGATTTTAGTAAATCAACAACCTTTGTTATTTCATTTGGCCATCTTGGAACAACTACCAACAAAAAGGCTTTGAAACTCAACAATTTGGCTTAAATTTTAGATAATTCCTCTCAAGGACCATCTCATCATCAATATAGCATCTACTCAAACCCCCAACACCATTCCCAAGCCAAACATACAAGGTTTCTTTACAATTTCTTGGAGATCCTTCAAACTGCCCTGCAAAAAGGCTACAAAATTAGCCCTATTTTACAAACAAACTACTCTTTAAACTTCTTATAGCCCCACAAGCTCTTGGAAAGTCATCAAATAGGTCACAAAACTCCCAATTCCATAGGTTTTAGAAAATCAATCAACCTCTAAGCCATAATTGATTAAAACTCTCAATTTTCTAACAAATACGTAGGGTTTTTAGCATCTCACAACTCCAAGGCCTTCCAAACCTCACCGAAGCATCAAACAAGTTTTTTAGGGTCTACACACACATAATAAACCTTCACCTAGCCTTTAGACTTAGTAGATCTCAAAAACATTACCTTGGTTCCTCCATTTCAAGCCAAAATTTCACATTCTCAACCTAAAACAACATCACCAACCCTATAAACGCCTTACCATTATTAAAAGAGTTAAGGAAAATTGAAAAAAAAACATTGTAAACCTTTCCTCTGAGTCACAATTCACCACAGTAGGAGGAAGGGCTCATTGAAAAAATTAAAGTAAACTCAAACCCTATTGGTCTGTACAGGCGGAATAAAGAAAAATGGATTTTCCTTTCACTAAAACAACCAAAGGTGTATCAAAACAGATTGAAATCTAGTTTAAGACCAGCCACCACAATGTTTGATAAATTTATTTTCATAAGAGGCCTATACTAGACTGTACACAGAGAAAAGAAATTGAAAACTGAGAAAAATGTTGAAATTCCATAGTTTTAGGCGTTGTGAAGAGCACCAATCTTCAAAAAAACTATTGATTGAACCCCCATTCAGGCTTGAATGATGTTTTTAATACATTTCAAATGAGAATCATCTCCCTTCAATTCCCATAACTACCGTTGAACCACCAAACCCTTATTTAGCCTAGAAATACTAGTATTTATTATTTAAGAATGGTTTTGCTTACTAAGCTTTATCATGCAAATTTAATATTCTAAAGGCCTAGGACCACTTAGACACCCTTATAACATGACTTTTAGACTCTTTCTCTGCACTCCCACCTAATTTTTACATAATTTTCCTTTATGGCAATATCAACAATTATTTAATTCAAGAGTTCTTTTGCACATTTGTCCACCCTAACCTACTAATTCCCAAAGTACATAAAAGATTGGTCTATTAGACCTTATTCAAGACAAAAATACCTCAACATACTAACATTTACCAACTGTCCTCCCAATTTACCATCAAACAATCACAAATTGAGGGTGAGGTGTGGGTGCTCCTTCACCATTCAACTTTCAAAAAAAGAGTCAATTAGGCTGGAAAACGTCTGGATCGGGCTAGCATTTGGTGGAAGAGGAAGAAAGATGACTGGAATTCTAGAGACCCACCATACTAGATTTTGGTATTGAACCATGAGAGTAGAAGAGAGATTTGATATCATGTATCAAAACATTAAGCATGCATTATTCCAACCAACAGAGAACGAGATGATTACTTTGCTTCATTTTCATTTGCATAAGCATATCAAGGCATGGGAACCAAGAAGACCAATGATGTCCAGTTTTATGTGGAGGTAATGGATGTGGTCCAAAATTTAGGAGGGTCAAGAAGGTTAATGTATGATCTTGATAAAATTGAGGAAGAACAACAAGAGAGGGATAGGAAAAATAAAATCAATACAGAGTTTCAAGGTTTTGTCAAGCGAGTAAGAGAGCTATGGGAGAAGCCTCATCTAAAAGATTTTGAACTAGACTTTGATACGTACCATTTAGAGAGATTGGTTTTCATGGAGTTCCTTTCAAAGCCTCTGCTTCTATTATTCTTATGGTAAACTCTTTGGTAGAGTTGGTGGAATTACCTTTCTTAGTAGTAATCACTATTAGTGAGATTGAGATTGTTAACCTTGAGAGAGTAGGACTTGGGAAAAATGAATTTGATATGGCTATTGCTTTCAAAGACTTCAAGTGGGATGTACTCTACATTGATGCCATTCCTCAATCTTCACTTGATGGCATCAAGGAATGGTTGAACTCCATGGTTATAAAGTATTATGAAAGCAAAATGAACTTGTACTAGCAACCAATTTTGAAGACTATTACTGATGATTCAAAGCACATCAACCATGTGGTACAGATGATTAAATCCCAAAGATGATTTGTAGCAATGAAAGAGTTTGAAAAGGCAGAGAGAGCTACATTGGTGACTCAAGAGAAACTTCAGCTTTCAAAAAACAAATCCAACTAGGCTGGAAGATGTGTGGATTAGGCCAGCATTTGGTGGAAGAGGAAGAAAGATGACTGGAACTCTGGAGGCCCACCATACTAGATTTCAATATTCAACCATGAGAGCATAAGAGAGAGTTTATATCATGTATAAAAACATTAAGCATGCATTCTTCTAGCCAGCGGAGAAGGAGGTGATTACTTTGCTTCATTTTCATTTGCATAACCATATCAAGGCTTGGGAACCAAGAAGACCAATGATGTCGAGTTTTAGGTGGAGGTAATGGATGTGGTCCAAACTTTAAGATGGGAAAGAAGGTCAATGTATGATTGTTAACCTTGAGAGAATATTTATGTTGAGGAAATTTCCTTTAGATGCAAGGATTCAAAGCACATCAACCACATGTGGTATAAATGATTAAATCCCAGAGACAATCTGTAGGAATGAAAGAGTCTAAAAAGGCAGATAGAGAAACACTGGTGACTCAGGAGAAACTTCAGCTTTCAAAAACAAAGTCAATTAGGCTGGAAAACATATGGATCGAGCCAACATTTGGTGGAAGACGAAGAAAGATGACTGGCACTCTGGAGGCCCACCATAGTAGATTTTGGTATTCAACCATGAGAGTAGATGAGAGAGCTGATATCATGTATCAAAACATTAAGCATGAATTTTTCCAGCCAGCGGAGAAGGAGATGATCACTTTGCTTCATTTTCATTTGCATAACCATATCAAGGCATGGGAACCAAGAAGACCAAGGATGTCGAGTTTTATGTGTAGTTAATGGATGTGGTCCAAACTTTAGGAGCGACGAGAAGGTCAATGTATGATTGGTGCAGAAGCACCATTTAGTAGGTTTTGTTCATCAAGGCAAATAAGGAGTAGAATATCATCAATTTACAAAAACCGGCCCAGACTTGTACATTTGAAGGTTTTCAGTTAATAAAAATGGATTTTTGACCCATTCCTCTTTTTGTAGCCTATGTAACTTGAGGAATGGGTCTGCACTAACATTATTAAGGTGTGGGAATGATGTGTTAGTGTTGGGGAGGTATGAAAGTGAGATGGGTGTGAAACCCATGTGTGTAAAAGTGAGTTTTCTTTAAGAAAAATAGTGGTTTTGAAGAGTTAAATTGTGTTTTTGTGTAGGGCAGCATTATTTTATGATTGTTTGAGCTTTTTTAGGGTATCACAAACTTTTTTGAGTAAATTTTAGGTTGTGGTTAGCTTTGGAAGTATCATTTTCAATAAACCCCTAGGGTTTAGGCTACAATAGAGGGTTTTGTGGTTTACCCATTGTATGGTGGTATAACTAAGATCTAATTGTGGATTTTGAAGTTTTGAAACTTTATAATTTCTTCCCCAAGAGTTGGTAAGGTTTGGATAAGTTTAGAGTATAGGCCCTTTGTTCAACCAGATTGATCCCTTAAGGGTCCAAAGGGAAAAATGGTTGCAAACTTTAGCATGAGGTTACTCATACACCATGATACTTTGAACCTTCTCGTCTAATCTGATGGGATCACATTGGGCCCCTCTATAATAACCTCTCTCATTTTTGTTATCTCGAAGTGGTTTTCCTGGTGTCCAGTTTTAGTTGATGAAAAAAGTGTCAAATGGAAGCAATGGAAAGTTGCAAAGTGGTGCAACTTTCATTCTACAACTCATGTGACCAAACGGATTGTTCCAACGCGTGAATAGGAATTTTTATGCTAGGAATGGTCCTCTTTCACACCCAAACACGCGGAATCGCTCCGAGCTACATTCAACCAGATCAATCCCTTAAGGGTCCAAAGGGAAAATGGCTGCAAACTTCAACATGAGGTTACTCGACACCGTGATTCTTAGAAACTTCTCATCTAATCTAATGGGATCATGTTGGGTCCCTCTAAAATAACCTCTCTTATTTTTTGTTATCTCAGAGCGGTTTTTCCTGTAGTGTGCAGTTTTCAGTTGATGAAAAAAGTGTCAAATGAAAGCAGTGGAAAGTTGCAAAGTGGTGCAACTTTCATTCTGCAACTCGTGTGACCAAACGGACTGTTCCAACGCATTTGAATAGGAATTTTTACGGTAGGAATGGTCCTCTTTCGCACCCAAATATGTGGAATTGCTCTGAGTTACGTTCAACTGGATCGATCCCTTAAGGGTCCAAAGGGAAAAATGGCTGCAAACTTCAGCATGAGGTTACTCGTACACCGTGATGCTTAGAAACTTCTCGTCTAATCCAATGGGATCATATTAGGCCCCTCTATAATAATCTCTCTCTATTTTTATTATCTCATAGTGGTTTTCCCGTGGTCTCCAGTTTTCAGTTGATGAAGAAAGTGTCAAATGAAAGTACTGGAAAGTTGCAAAGTGGTGCAACTTTTGTTCTGCAACTCATGTGACCAAAAAGACTATTCCAACATGTTTGAATAGGTATTTTTACGCTAGGACTAGTCCTCTTTCACACCCAAACACGCAGAATCACTCGGAGCTATGTTCAACCGAATCGATCCCTTAAGGGTCCAATGGGAAGAATGGCTGCAAACTTCAACATGAGGTTACTCGGACACCATGACACTTACAAATTTCTCATCTAATTCAATGGGATCATGTTGGGCCCCTCTACAATAACTTCTCTCAATTTTTGTTATCTTGGAGTGGTTTTCCCGTGGTGTCTAGTTTTCAGTTGATGAAAAAAGTGTCAAATGGAAGCAGTGAAAAGTTACAAACTATAGTAAATTTCATTCTACAACTCGTGTGACCAAAAAAACTATTCCAACATATCCAAATAGGCATGTTTACCCTAGGTATGGTCCTCTTTCACACCCAAACATGCTGAATCACTTTGAACTACGTTCAGCCAGATCGATCCCTTAAGGGTCCAAAGGGAAAAATGGCTACAAACTTCATCATGAGGTTACTTGAACACCATAATTCTTAGAAAATTCTCATCTAATCCTATGGGATCATGTTGGGCCCCTCTACAATAACCTCTCTCAATTTTTGTTATCTCAGAGTGGCTTTCCCGTGGTGTCGAAGTTTCAGTTGATGAAAAAAGTGTCAAATGGAAGCAAAGGAAAGTTGCAAAGTGGTGCAACTTTCGTTCTGCAATTCGTGTGACCAAATGAACTATTTGAACGAATCTGAATGGGCATGTTTACACTAGGCATGGTCCTCTTTCACACCCAAACATGCAGAATTGCTTTGAGCTATGTTCAACTGGATTGATCCCTTAAGGGTTCAAAGGGAAAAATGGCTGCAAACTTTAGCATGAGGTTACTCAAACACCGTGATGCTTAGAAACTTCTCGTCTAATCACATGGGATCATGTTGGGCCCCTCTACAATAACCTCTCTCGGTTTTTGCTATCTCGGAGTGGTTTTCCTGTGGCCTCCAGATTTTAGTTGATGGAAAAAGTGTCAAATGGAAGCAGTGGAAAGTTACAAAGTGGTGCAACTTTTATTCTGCAACTCGTGTGACCAAACAGGCTATTCCAATGCATCTGAATAGGAATGTTCACATTATGCATGGTCCTCTTTCACACCCAAACATGCGGAATCACTCTGAGCTACGTTCAACCAGATCGATCCCTTAAGGGTTTGAATGTGGTATGTTGAAATAGGCCATTCCACCTATTGTTCAGGTTGTGTGTCAGTGATATGGGCCTGATGTAAGTAGGATAGGGAGTAGGAATAAGAAAATAGCATTAGTAAGGGCATTGGAAGAGATTACTAATGCTACCCCTGTTGAAAATTCAAAATTGAGACCCCTAAAAAGCAAGGCTAGAAGAGGTGAAAAGAAGAAATTGCTTGAAAATAAGTTAGAATAGGTTGGAAATAGGGTGAGATTATGGAGTTTGATGTGTTCAAAAGGTCTGCAAGGATAGGGGAGGTCAAAATTATGTTATGGCATGACATTCCCTAGTTTGGAAAATAGGGGTTTTTAATGAAAAAGAGAGGTTTGAGGGAGTAAACGTGGGTAAAGTCATGGGGAAACATAATTTGGTGGTCAATTAAGTTTGTGCAGAAAAAATGAAGAGTGTTGGAATAGGTTTTGAGGTTCAGGTTCATGGGTTTGGTTCGCCGGTTTGGCCAAAATTTGTTTGAGGGGGGTTTAGTTCATTTTGGGTTCGTTGGTACAAAAAAATGTAAAAACAATATATATATATATATATATATATATATATATATATATATATATATATATATATATATATATATATATATATATATATATATATATATATATATATGCAACCTAGAAGCATGAATTAGGATTAGAATATCACATATCATATAAAACAACAAAACCACCATAAACTTGAATGTCATTTAAAACAACAAAATTGGCAACAACAAAAAAAAAAGTGTTTATAACTTGTAAAAAAATGTGAATAAAATCACATTGATTTTCATGTGAAAAAAAACCATGAGACCATAGCTTGTTGCTTACTATTATGCTTTGATAAATTTTTTCCAAGCATCCATAGCTTGTTCGAAAGTACTTTTTTAGGCTTTTAGCCATAGCAGCAAGGCAGTGAACTTTTTGATAAAATACTTTGGTAGACAGTATGAAAAATGTGGTAGCATAGACAAGGCAGTGAACTGTTTGAAAAAATGCCTCAAAGAAATGTGGTTTCATGGTGATGGAATGGCATGATGAATGCCATCACAAGAAAATTGCTATGGATTGTCATGGCATTCCACCACCATTGAGACCACATTTGTTTGAGGATTTTTTTCAAACAGTTTGTTGCCTTGTCTATGCTATTGCTTATTATTATGCTTTGATATATTTTTTCCAAGCATCCATAGCTTGTTTGGAAGCACCTATTTTAGGATTTTAGCTATAGCAGCAAGGAGGTGAACTATTTGATAAAATTCTTTGGTAAACATGTATGAAAAATGTGGTAGCATAGGCAAGGCAGTGAACTGTTTGAAAAAATGCCTCAAAGAAATGTGGTCTCATGGTGATGGAATGCCGTGACAAGAAAATTGCTATGGATTGTCATGGCATTCCACCACCATTCAAACCACATTTCTTTGAGGCTTTTATTCAAACATTTTGCTGCCTTTTCTATGCTATTTCTTATTATTATGCTTTGATAGATTTTTTCCAAGCATCCATAGCTTGTTTGGAAGCACCTATTTTAGGCTTTTAGCCATAGCAGCAAGGAGGTGAACTGTTTGATAAAATGCTTTGGTAAATATGTATGAAAAATGTGGTAGCATAGACAAGGAAGTGAACTGTTTGAAAAAATGCCTCAAAGAAATGTGGTCTCATGGTGATGGAATGCCATGACGAATGCCATGGCAAGAAAATTGCTATGGATTGTCATGGCATTCCACCACCATTGAAACCACATTTCTTTGAGGCTTTTATTCAAATAGTTTGCTGCCTTTTCTATACTATTGCTTATTATTATGCTTTGATAGATTTTTCCCAAGCATCCATAGTTTGTTTGGAAGTACTTATTTTAGGCTTTTAGCCATAGCACCAAGGAGGTGAACTGTTTGATAAAATGCTTTGGTAAACATGTATGAAAAATGTGGTAGCATAGACAAGGCAGTGAACTGTTTGAAAAAATTCCTCATAGAAATGTGGTCTCATGGTGATGGAATGCCATGACAATCCATAGCTTGTTTGAAAGCACCTGTTTTAGGCTTTTAGCCATAGCAACAAGGAAATGAACCGTTGATAAAATGCTTTGATAGACATGTATGAAAAATAAATAGACAAGTAGTGAACTCTTTGAAAAATTCCGAAAGAAATGAGGTCTCATGGTGATGGAATGCCATGACAATCAAATGCTTTTTGATTGTCGTGGCATTCCATCACCATGAGACCTCATTTCTTTGAGGCATTTTTTCAAAGAGTTCAATGGCCTTGTCTATGATATACTATTATGCTTTTATAGATTTTTTCCAAGCATCCATAGCTTGTTCGAAAGCACTTGTTTTAGGCTTTCAGCCATAGCAACAAGGCAATGAACTATTTGACAAAATGCTTTGGTAGACATGTATAAAAAATGTGGTAGTATAGACAAGGCAGTGAATTGTTTGAAAAAATGCCTCAAAGAAATGTGGTCTCATAGAATGCCATGACAAGCAAATGCAATTGGGAGTTGCTCCTAGTTATTAGCTAGTTATTAGCTATGCAATGTGAAGTAATTGCATAACTGCTTAGGTTGACTTTGTAAAAACTATATTGTAATTGAAATTTTGTCATCTATCAGCATCTAGTTATTAGTTATGCAATGTGAAGCAATGATTTGAGTTTGAAATATGTGCAATGCAATGTAATCAATGATATCAATATAAACTACAAAAATCTATTTTTTACAATTAATTAGTTAAACTCTTTATTTTATTTCCTCTCTATATCTCTATGCTATGGAAATTCCTTTAAAAAAAAAAATTAAAGTTTTTTATCTCTTCTACTTTTTTTTACCTTTCTTTTTAAATCTAATTTTTTTCCAATTTTTTCTAGGCTTTTTCCTGATTTTTTCAAAAAATCTTATACTTTTGGTTTGCCGATTTTTTCCCCAAAATATTTTTGCTGCTATGGTATAAACACATATCTTTTCGTAATATCAAGGATACTTTTTGAAACTTCAATGCATTGCTAATCTAAAAGGAAAATTCTTTTGCCTAATTTTTATGTAGCCATGCTTTTGACATTGTCAAAAAGAGCAAATATGGACATCATCGATAAAAAATATTTGTATTAAACAAATAGCCATGTACACATACATCAATATTGTTGGAATTGTGTGCCTCAATCTCACAGGCTGAAACCTCTAAGTAAGCATGGTCACTGTGACTGTTGAGATGTCTGGTCAATCTGCTAGTTGATCCTGAACTATTGTTGTGACCTCTAGAATGTCATGGCAATCAGTATAACCTGAATCTTCGGTGTAACCTTGGACAGTCAGAATGATGTTTTAGTGACAGTAGAAATTCTGGCAGATATCGGTCTGACCCTTGGTCTATCTGGCCGATCCAGTAATCGGTATGACTTGTTCCTATTGGAATGTGTCCTGGCAATGGGAGATGTCTAGCCGACAAGATACTCTTATTGGATGTCGGGGAGACTCTTGGCGAGGGATTTCATCGGTGTGACTTGTTGTGTTCAGTGTGACTTTGCTGAGAGTGTTGGTCTAGCCGACGAGTCTGCTTTCGGTGTGAGTTGGGACTTTGGTGAAACCTTTCTCTGATGTATATTGTCTTGCCGATAAGATGTGAGTTGGTGCCCCCATTGATTGTCAATGTGACTCTGGCCGATGATCTACATCGGGGTGACTCAAGGCGAAAGACAGATCGGAGTAACATGAAGGCTCGTTGGAACTCTTAGTGAATGTGGAAGTATCACCGATGGGTGTATTGGACATTGATGTGACTCCTTAACTTGTTATGACTCTCACCAAATAGCAATAGTCTCACTGATGGAAATATTGATGTCGATGTGAGTTTGAACATTGGTATGACCTCTCACAAAATAGCGATGGTCTTGTCGAATAGTGCTACATGTGGTGGTCATCGGTATGACATCTCAGCAATGTGGTTTGTCTCGCCGACTACTTTTGAACTCGGTGTAACCTCTTGCCGATAGTGATAACTCTTGGCGATATCGATGGTTTGTCTTTATGGCACCAGGGAGACATAGTTAGTGTCTCACCAACATGCGACACAGGGTGAATGTTGTTAACTGATTGGAAGGCTGTCCTATGTGGTGTGACTTGGACCTATCAGAGAGGGTAGAATGTGAACCATTTGTTGCGATCGTTTTAGCATGGAAGATGAACTGTTTGTGAGGAAATGAAAACAACTATGTTCTAGTGAATTGTTGTGTTTGATATAGGTGAGTGATAGAGTGAGGGTTGTGTGGCTAGTTGGAAGGCCGAGGTCATGAGGCCGAAACAGAGAAAAGAGAGAGGCAGGGTTATGCTACCAAAATCTCTCCTGATCAAGAATCAAATGCCATGGTCCATCTGTCATGTCGATCTGTACTATATATTGTTGAGGGTATTGCAATAGTACGAAGATTGTTTGGTTTGAGAGGTTGATCAAGAAATGTATAGAGGGATATTTTGCTACTAGGATTGTTTCCAGAATGAACAAGATGTAATCTATGAAAAGGCTAAGAGCTTGAAATAGTATTTTAACCTTTTGTTGCTGAATAATACAATGGATCAAACTTTGGAGGGTGGGGTTTTTTACCCGAAATGGTTTTCCCCACGTAAATCTGTGTTCTAATTTTCTATATTATCTTTCATTTGTGTTGGTTTTGTTTCTAGAAACTATTATTTCTTATTGTTGAATTTACATGTGCTTCTCTCAAAAGGATTAATGTGGGAAATGATTTGTGTCTGTTTCCACTTTAGGACATAGTTGTATGTGTTTTTGAGGCAATCTAATCAGAATTAAAGTTACCGAAGGCACTACTATTCTTATAGGTTTCTCTAAGATGCCCTAAATTTCTCTTACAAGTGGTATGAGAGCCATCTTTTGGTTGCTGGTTCTAGGTATTTCTCCTATGAAGATTTCTCAATTTGTTAGGTTGGAGGAAATCTGAAGGAATCGTCTATTCTATTGATCCTTTGGTTAGTGGAAGTCTTGTGATATTTAGAGATAGCACACAACTTGAAGGATGGTGAAGATGGAGAAAATGGATTTGATCATGTTGTTTTGTTGTGATTTGTGTCTCCTGGTTGGTAGCAGTATAACCTTGGTGTATGAGGTGGATTTTCTTGCTTCATGGCTATGTAGCAGTAAATCTTTCATATTGGGTGTCTGTGTTAGAGGATCCTTGATGATATGGAGAAGCCTAGGTTGTTTCTCAGCCATGGAAGAGTGTGCTTATGCTAGATGGTGTTTCATGGTGTTGGAAGGCACTGTTTTCTGTTAACCTCGAATACATAAAGGCTATGGAGTTAATCATTAGTTGATTTACAAGCTTCTAAAATATCCTATCTCTTTCTTGGATGCATGTACATGTTTTACATGGTTAAGCAAAACTTGTGGTTATGTGGAGTTGTTGTTAAGCTATTTTCTATACCATGACTTTTGGGGTGTTGTTGGATGAGATAGTTGCAGTTATGCATGCATGCTTTCTACATGGTTTGAGGAGGTGTGATTTCTTCTCTGCATGGGAGTGTTGGTACATAATTTTTCACTCAACATTCTTGTGGTGGTGCTTGTGGGTTCCTTGATTATGGTGCTCATTGTGAACGTGTTTGGAAAATCAGGTTTGGCATGATCTGGTGTTTGAGTCATGTTGTCTACGTGGTTATTCTCTTTGAAATCTCAGTGTTGTAGTTTCCAATGTGATGATGGGTTTGCATGTTCGATGTTTGTGATCTACGAGTTATGCGGTTGGTGGATTAGCTACCCATTGGTTGCAGTGAGATAACTTGGATGTGGACTATCTTTATCCATGAGGTTGATTCATTGCTGGTGTACACTTGTTAGTTGGCCTTGTCTGTGGTCACTTATGCATTGGTGTGATTTCTTTGAGATGAGAGGATGGATATTGTTGAGTACTTGAATAATCAGTTATGGGAACTTGAAGCAGGTGGTCATGATGCTTGGAGAGCTCGGATGTCACATTTCAGTGGGAGCTTTAGCAGTAATTGTGGGTTCATCACATGGTAGTGAATGGTCTTTGTTAGTGTTGCAGATGTTTCAAGGGGGAGCTTTTAGATCATGTTTCTGCAGAAGGGTTCTTTCACATTGGCATGGACATTATTTGAAGATGTGCAACATCTTGGATCCATGGAGGATGCTTGGAGTCTTTGGTTGAGGTGTTGGTGGTGCTTGACAGGTGATGTTGGTTTTGAGTCTATTTGCTTTATGTCATGGTATACTCTTGTTTGTGCACTGGATTTTTGGCATTGTGCATTGTACTTGAGACCATGGTGAAGTCACTTGAGGCATGGTATCTCCTAATGGGATATGTAGATCATGGTGTCATGATAAGTTCCTAATTCAGATGATTGGAGCTTTGAAAGTGGTCTGGTAATTCTTTGTGTATTGGGTGCTTTGATTATTTGCTTCATACTCTGTGATAGTGCAGTAATGCAGTTGAAATTTAGCATGAGATGATTGATTGATAGTGCTCATGGATACATGAAGAATAAGGTGAGGTTGTTTTTCTCTTCTGAGAGAAGTGTTGTTGATTGGTAATCTTGATGAATTTTTTCAGCAGAAAGTTTGAGAAGCCTTCACCTCAGTTGAACGTAAGTTCAATAGAGACCTATGAGGAGATTTCTCTTGATTAGTCTTGATAAATTGTATATCTTGAAGGAGTATTCTCATTCCCACTCTTGGTCTACTTGGCAGTTTATCTTAGACGTATTTGGCCCATTATATTTTTCAGATGTGTTTTATGTTCACTTTCATGATATGGATCTTGAATTGTTCTTTAATGGTTCTGGAGGATTCATGGTGGAAGATGTACAGCTTCTTTTATCTCCTTGAGCTTTTGTGTTATGTTATTTACTGATGAGAATTGGTAGGAGATGATGTATGGAATGATTTCCTAAAATGGGGAATGAAGTAGCTTGATTTTCTTTGAGAGGCTTACATCCATGTTGATTACATGATTTTAAAGTTGGTTTGATCTTGGTGATTGAACGGTTGGATGTTGTTAAGGCTTTTCTTTTGGGATGAGAAGGAGATCATTCTTGGCACAACTAGTAGTTAGAAGTGTCTATAGGAGGATGTTCTATAGGAATATGATGTGCATATTTTCTCTTTGGTCTTGGTTTACTTCCTGGATGTTTGGTTTCACATTACATTTGTTTGAGGTTTGGTTGGAGCTATAGTGATCACTTGCTTGTGGTCATGTGTTTTTCACTCAAGTTCATGGGTGATGACATGGAGGTTCTTAATCCTTTTTCCTTTGATTGCGTGTGGAGAACTTGGGAGAATTGTGATGACTTGTGGTGAGAGAAATGTTTCTTGTAACAGTTTGTTGCAGGTTGTGTGTATCATTGTGGATATTTTTGGTACTACATGGTTACACTTTCTATGTGTTGTTATTGGTAGACTTGGTATGTCTTTGATCTTTTAGATTTGGAATTACTCGAGCAGTGGGAGTTCCTATTGTGTTTTGTCTTCTTCGACTGGTTGGCACTTGGAGCTTGTATTTGTTGTTATTGAGTTGGTTATAGTTTGGCATGAGTTTACTAATGTTGATACCTTTTAGGTATGTGGGATTGGATGGAATAGCACAAGCTGTGGGTGCTATTTTTAGTCACGTGGGTTTATCAGTTGGATGGAAGTAGTCAGTCTGATTGTTGTTCTAGCTAGTGTCTTCTGTCTTGTTTTTGGAGAATGACTTCACTGTTGTGTTTTGTTTGAGGCTTTGAATTTGATATTACTTTTGTATAGCGTTTGAGTACAGTGAAGTGGTAGTAGTATCCTATTGATGATATCACTGGGATATTTTTCTTGTGTTCATTGGACTAGTGCTTATTCACCTTGGCGTGTTCTTTCTTCCATAGGTGGCATATTGGAAGATGACAGGGATTGTTGCCTGAATGGTGGACATCTTGGATGTTGGTGCAAAAGTCTTGATGGAGCATGAGAGCATGTTTTTATTTCTATGTGGTTTCATGGAAGGCTATGATCAGTTGCATTTCGGTTGCTTTGTTGGATAGTGAGTTGCAGTTGGATGCTTGGTCTTTGTTGCAGATTGTTCGGTGGATTGTTATTTGTGGAATCTTGTTGATTTGGTGTCTTGAGTATTGCGGGATATGAACTAGTGGAGCTAGTGTGATCTTAGTTTCTGGTTGCTTTCGAGGTGCCTGTGTGATCTTCGTTAAGTGGGAGATTGTTGGAATTGTGTGCCTTAATCTCACAGGCTGAAACCTCTAAGTAAGCATGGTCATTGTGACTATTGAGATGTATGGCCGATCTGCTAGTTGATCCTGAACTATCATTGTGACCTCTAGAATTTCTTGGAAATCAGTATAACTTGAATCTTCAGTGTAACCTTGGACAGTTAGAATGATATTTCGGCGATGGTAGAAAGTTTGGCCAATATCGGTGTGACCCTTGGTCTATCTAGACAATGTAGTAATTAGTATGACTTGTCCTATTAGAATGTTTCCTAGCAATGGGAGATGTCTGGCTAACAAGATACTCTTATTGGATGTCGGGGAGACTCTTGGCAAGGGATGTCATCGATGTGACTTGTTTTGTTCGGTGTGACCCTCTGTCAAGAGTGTTGGTCTGGCCGATGAGTTTGCTTTCAGTGTGAGTTGGGACTTCTGTGAAACCTTTCTCTAATTTATATTGTCTTTCCGATAAGATGTGAGTTGGTGCCCCCATTGATTGTCGATGTGACTCCTGCTAATAATCTGCATCGGCGTGACTCAAGGCAAAAGATAGATTGGAGTAACATGAAGGCTTGTTGGAACTCTTAGCGAATGTGGAAGTCTCACCAAAGGGTGTATTGGACATCAATATGACTCCTTAACTTGTTATGACTCTCACTGAATAGCAATAGTCTCGCCGATGGGAATACTGATGTCAATGTGAGTTTTGAACATTGGTATGACCTCTCACTGAATAGCGATGGTCTTGTCGAATAGCACTACATGTGGTGGTCATCAGTATGATGTCTCAACAATGTGGTTTGTCTCACTGACTACTTTTGAACTCGATGTAACCTCTTGCTGATAGTGATGACTCTTGGTGATATCAATGGTTGGGCTTTGTGGCATCGAGGAGACATAGTTAGTGTCTCACTAACATGCGACACAGGGTGAACGTTGTTGATCGATTGGAAGACTGTCCTACGTGGTGTGACTTGGACCTATCAAAGAAGGCAGAATGTGAACCATTTGTTGAGACCGTTTCTGTGTGGAAGATGAACTGTTTGTGAGGAAATGAAAACAACTATGTTCTAGTGAATTGTTGTGTTCGATATAGGTGAGTGATAGAGTGAGGGCCGCATGGCTGGCTAGAAGGCCAATGCCATGAGGCCAAAACAGAGAAAAGAGAGAGGTAGGGTTATGCTACCAAAATCTCTCTTGATCAAGAATTGAATGCCATGGTCCATCTCTCATGTCGATCTGTAATATATATTGTTGAGGGTATTGCAACAGTGCGAAGATTATTTGGTTTGAGAGGTTGATCAGGAAATGTACAAAGGGAGAGTTTGCTACTAGGATTGTTTCCAGAATGAACAAGATGTAATCTCTAAAAAGGCTAAGAGCCTGAAATAGTATTGTAACCTTTTGTTGCTGAATAATACAATGGCTCGAACTTTGGAGGGTGGGGTTTTTTACCCGAAAGGGTTTTCCCCACATAAATCTATGTGTTCTAATTTTCTGTCTTATTTTTCATCTATGTTGGTTTTGTTTCTAGAAACTATTATCGCTTACTGTTGAATTTACACGTGCTTCTCTCATAAGGATTAATGTGGGAAATGAACTGTCTGTTTCCACTTTAGGACATAGTTGGACTTGTCTTTGAGGCAATCTAATCAGAATTAAAGTTACCGAAGGCACTACTGTTCTTGGAGGTTTCTCTGAGATGCCCTAAATTTCTCTTACAAATATATGTTGATATAAGTATAAAATATAGTTACAAAATAGCCATATAGGCTTACGAGAATGCCATATAGGAATACAATGTCAAATATATCCAATACAAGATGTGTACAAAATTTCCATGTCTAAGCATACAACAAAGCGCTCTTGAATCAAAATTCATTTCTCTCCATGCTCTGGAAATAAATTATTTCCCTTTGTTTGGTGATCCAATGGTGATAAGTCTGTCACTCATTTCTTTTGTGCTTGAGGAGTGCTCCTGCTACTCCTTCTATAGTTTAGCTCCTAGTGAAGTTTTAACTATTACAATAAGAACTAAAGACATTAATATATAGAAATTACATTAAAAGAAATGATATATTTAACAAAATAATCACTTACGGCCATCTCATGATCACTCTCCATGATGGAAATATTTGCATGTCGATGCTCAGGTGTGCTCAAGCCTGATATAAACCATCCAAATAGGAATTAAACTGTGAATCAATAATGGTTTGATTTTTCACTAGAACTAACATCTATAACAACAAATGTAAATTAAAATTTAGTAATTTGCCTCATACCTCCTCTATCAGAGCCATGGAGGATTGTATAGTAGATAAAACACTGATACCCATTTCCCTTGTAATATTTGGAGGTGTTTCGACAACCAACATCTAAAAATAAAACAACAAATTATTCAATCACAAAAAAGTTACAATAGCAATCCACATCATGACTTATAATGTATGAGATATAATGAAAAAAAATTTGAGTACAAGTATTAAAGTATATATTTCTGGTTGGCCTTGGTAGTTTGATAGGAAGACCAAGCATGATGGGGAGAAGAACGCATACTCCATTGTGAAGGATAGGAACACTTACAACCTTTCACCTCTCCTAGAAGAATACAAGGCAAAGCATGAAGGGCCTAGTGTTTTGATGGTGGGTGAGAAGGAGTTCATGAAGACCTTGAAGGAAGGAGGAGGAAGAGGATTCTTCCTGATTATGAAGCCAAAAAGTGAAGCAGATCTGCCCACAAAGAAGAAGGAAGATGCGCCAAAGGAAGTCCAAGAGTTGTTGGAAAGGTACAAGGACATAACGGTGAATGAATTACCTAGTTACCTACCTCCCATTAGGGATATAAGCCACCATATTGATCTGATTCCAGGGGCTACATTTCCCAATAATGCTGCATACAAGATGACACCTGCTCCAAATGAGGAGATTGCAAGACAAATGCAAGAGTTGATGGATAAAGGCCTAGTGAGGAAGAGTTTGAGCCCATGTGTTGTTCCTACTATCCTATCACCAAGGAAGGATGGGAATTGGAGGCTTTGCACTAATTCAGGAGCCATTAATAGGATCACAATCAGATATAGGTTCTCGATGCTAAGAATGGAGGACCTCATGGATTGTTTATCAAGAGCATCTTACTTTTCCAAGATTGATCTAAAGAGCGAGTACCATCAGATAAGGATCAAAGAGGGGGATGAATGGAAGATAGCTTTTAAGACTAATGAAGGGCTCTATGAGTGGTTGGTGATTCCCTTTGGGTTATCAAATGCCCCTAGTACATTTATGTGCCTTATGAATGAGGTATTGTGACCTTTCATTGGAAATTTTGTTGTAGTTTATTTAGATGACATCCTTGTGTTTAGCAGGTCTAAGGAAGAACATTTGAAGCATCTTGACATGGTACTAAGGAGGTTACAAGAGGAGAAGTTGTTGATCAAGATGGAAAAGTGTGAATTCATGAAGGAAGAACTAGTATACCTTGGTTTTGTCATCTCCAAGGGAAGTTTGAAGATGGATCCTTCAAAGGTGGATGCTCTTCTTACTTGTCCAACACCAAAATCCATGGGAGATGTGAGAAGATTCCATGGAATTGCAAGCTTTTATAGAAAGTTCATCAAGAACTTTAGCCAAATTTGTGCACCAATCTTGGACACTATCAAAGGAGGTTACAAAGGTAAGTTTTCTTGGACCAATGAGGCTGATAAAGGGTTTGAATATCTGAAAATGAGAGTAGCACAATAGTCTATACTTTTTTTCCCTAATTTTGATAAATTTTTTACCTTTGAGTGTGATGCTAGCAATCAAGCAATAGGGGTTGTTTTAAGCCAAGAAGGCAGATCGGTTGTATTTTACAATGAGAGGTTGAATGAAGCAAAGAGGAAGTATTCTTCCTATGATTTGGAATTGTATGTTATGGTCCAAGTCCTCAAAAAGTGGAGGCACTACTTGTTACCTAAAGAATTTTTTGTTTATACTGATAATCATGCCTTGAGTTATTTGAATGCATAGGACAAACTTAGTCATAGGCACATGAACTGGGTAGAGTCTTTGCAAGCTTATACTTTCACAATAAAGCATAAGAAGGGCCAAGCAAATAAGGTGGCAGATGCTCTCAATAGAAGGGCACTTGTAGTGCAAGAGATCCAACTCCAATGCATGGGGGTTGAAGCATTGAAGGATATGTATCGTGAAGATTCAGATTTTAAGGAGGTATACAATGTTTGTGAGCAACATTTGAATTCTTTTCATGGTGAATTCTCTAACTTTTTATTGCATAATGGTTTTCTCTTTAAAGGAAGCCAATTTTGTGTGCGTAAATGCTCAATGAGGGAGAATATCATAAAGGAGAAATACAGTGGGAGTCTTCGAGGTCGCTTTGGCCTTGACAAGACCTTGGAACAAGTTAGGAGATTTTACTATTGGCCAAAGTTGCAGGGGGATGTGAGAAGGTATGTGGAAGGTTGCACAATATGTCAAAGGGCAAAGGGAACTTCATCAATTGTAGGACTCTATCAGCCACTACCCATTCCCAATAGGCCTTAGGAGTGTGTAAGTATGGACTTTGTCTTGGGGTTGCCTAGAACCCAAAGAGATTTTGATAGTATCTTTGTGGTAGTTGATAGATTTAGTAAGATGGTACATTTTCTTCCTTGCATATGCACCAATGATGCATCTCATATAGCAGGTCTCTTCTTTAAGGAGGTTGTTAGGATACATGGATTGCCTTTAAGCATTGTTTCTGACAAGGATTCTAAATTCATTGGTCACTTTTAGAGGACCTTGTGGAAGAAACTCAAGGAATTTTTTTCCTTTAGTTCAGCATACCATCCACAAATGGATGGACAAACTAAACTGGTGAATAGATCATTGGGAGACCTCTTAAGATTCCTTACCAAGGAGCATGGATAAGCTTGGGATCTGATTTTACCTCAGGCTGAATTTGCATCTAATGACTCCATGAATAGGAGCATTGGTAGAAGCCCTTTTGAAGTAGTCTACATCATGCACCCTAGAGGGGTCTATGAACTAAGAGATCTAAAAGTAGTTGCTAAGAGAAGTGCTCAAGGTGAGGACTTTTTTGTTACAATCAAGGATATTCATCAACAAGTGAAGGAAACCCTTCAAAAGAATGTTGAGAAGTATAAGGAAAAGGCAGATTTAAAGAAGAGGAATTTCCAATTCAAGGTTGGATACTTGGTGAATGCACACTTGTAGAAGGATAGACTTCTAAAAGGAAAGTATACCAAACTCATGATGAAGAAGATAGGACCTTGCAAGGTGGTCTACAAGTCTGGCCAAAATGCTTATGAAATAGAGCTACCTCCTGGGGTGGCAATCTCTCCTATCTTCAAAATTTTTGACTTGTATCCTTTCAAAGCTTCTGTGAATGTAGGTGGTGGAGTAGGTACAATAGTAATGGAGGATGAAGATTGGGTGAAGGAACTACCCCCCAGCCAACCTATGACTCTTGAATGCATCCTAGACACCAAGGAGCCAAAGAAGACTAGAAGGAAGGTTTACAAGGAATACCTAGTCAAATGGAAAGGTCTACCTGAAGAGGATGCAACATCAATGTCATAAAATGATATTAAACAACATGGAACTACTGTAGAAGACCTGATCTCAAAGAGGACTTGATATCTTTTTCTTGCTTGGGAGTATAGTGCAGGAGCACCCATGGGTCTAAGGGACCTAGAATAATTTGTCATGTTTTGTTTCTTGTTTTATGGATGGAATGAGGTCTTATGGACCATTTCAATGCTTTTTAGTAGGTCTTATAGGTTTTTGGTTGAGTTTTTGGTCTTGGTGACCAACTTCTTTGTACAACAAGGTCTCCATCCTCCTTTGTAAATCTAGTGCATCTTGGAAAAATAAGGAAAAAGGATGACTTGATGTATCTAGACACCTAAGGTAAGCCAAATTACTTTTTAACAAGGTTTTAAATTCCTCTAACACATTTTTGAAGGCTTTTTATGGTCGAGTTGGTAGAAGTTGCTCACATTGCCTTAACTAGGTAATTAGAAGTCAAAGCATGAGATTAGTTGTTTTCCAACATCTCTCTTTTCAAAAGACAATTGCAAGAATTTTGAGGGAGTTTTTAAGACTTCAAATATGCCTCTCTTGGTTGAGGAAAGGTTGATGTTGATGTTTTGAAGAAGTTTCAATAAGAAGTTTGTTGTTTTTCCTATGTTTCTCTAAAGAATTTGTTGATCTTGTACTTGGTACGGACTGTATGTTCACTTTCATGCTCCAAGCCCATAATGGTTGGATAGGTAATTGAATAAGCTTTCCTTTGGCATTGGATTGGTGAGATTTCATTGAGTATCAAGGGAGATATTCCAATTTCTCTATCGGGTGGTCTAAAAACCCTTAAAATCAGGGTTTTGGGTGAAAAATGTATATTTCTTCCATTCCCACGTAAAATTGCTAAATCTCAGTGGGATGGAAGTTATAAGGATTTACTATCATTTCCTTAATTTTTTTGAGAATGGAAGGCTTATTGTTGGAATTTGTGCATGAATTTTGGCTTGACATCTCTATGTGGCAAGCATAATTGACAAGCAAAAAATGAGTTTTTTCTTGATTTTGAAGAATTTGTTTAAGAGGCACTTAGGAATGGTGGAAACAGGTGTGGAGAACCTATAAGAGTTTGAATTTTTTCTTTTGGGTGGAAGGGGGAGCCTAGATAGTCAATACCTAGGTGTAGGTATGTGAATTAAGCCTTTTGGAGCAGCGGTAGAAAGGGCTATTGTGACTGATGTTTTGATAGTCAAGAGGAAGGGTTTTGGAACCTTGTAGGGGTCCATCTTAGGGGTCTGAATCCATAGGTTTGGTGTCTTAACAATCTTCCTTGTGTTTTTTTATTCTGACTATCCTGTCGGGCAAGGGCTACAAGCCTTAAGAGAGAGTGAGGTCTAAGTCACCATAGTGATGGGTGTTTGTTGAAACCTAAATGCTAGAGGGTTGTTAAACCTTGTTTTGACTTAATGAGACATGATACAAATGTTTTCAAGCTTTGTGAGTGGTCTAAGTTGTGAACCCTACGTGTGTGGGGTTGATCTCTTAAAGAATAGTGGATTTTAGGACTCATGAGAGTATTTGAGAGAAGCATTCAATGGAGTGACTTTTCCATTTGTGATTGTGAGTTTTCCTTCCCTACCACTTTGCATCATTTCTAAAGCTTATGCAGGCTATTTCCATGGTGTTTGTGGTTGTGGTAGGAGTATTTAAGGTTTGTAAGTACCTTATGCAATAAACCCTCCATTGTAGGGCTTGATTTGTCCATAGAATAAGCTTAGTCAATA
Organism: Sequoia sempervirens; assembly: GCA_007258455.2. NCBI lineage: Eukaryota > Viridiplantae > Streptophyta > Pinopsida > Cupressales > Cupressaceae > Sequoia > Sequoia sempervirens. The sequence continues at coordinate 70,090 of VDFB02107587.1, read as the reverse complement.
AACATGATGTGAGTAATGTCTTGGAAGTTAGATGAAATGATTGAGGTGTAAATGGTTGATTGTAGTATCTTGGTCTTAAGGAACTAGTTGGTAAAAGTGAAAATTTGGTGATTTGTTTAAGGAATTGAAAGATTCAAAGCTCTTTATCAGGTTTTTACTTTGAAGTCATATAAATTGATGATGACAAAGGTGTGTTAGGATCTGATGGATATAGGTTGTAACATGAAAGATTGGTTTTTGGTTATTTTTCCTAGGTAAAGAAAATTGAGTGGAAGGGTGCCTTTGTGAATGATGAAAAAGCAGGTTTTTTAGAGACTCTAATTAGGTTTCTTGTGCACGGATCAGTCATTTTTGCTGATAAATAAGATGTTTGAAGCTTGAGGATGATAACAAGTATTGAAATCAGTTTGATTTTTGTTTCCTTGTGGTTTGCAAATGAAACAATGTGATTTTTGATGAAAAGAGAGAAATTTTAGTTGCTTATTCAAGAGAGAAAAAGTAGAAGTTTGTGTTCTTGTAATTAGATTTTGAAATAAAAATTCCCTGTTTCTGAGTTTGCAGCATTACTCCAAATTGTTTTGTTTTCTTGTGTGTGTAATTTAGGAACACCCAAAGTTAAATCATAGTGTGAATACATGTAAAGAGGAGTCAGTTTCCAATTTCAAGAGTTGGACTTGGTTAGTTTTAGGAAACAAAAGAATAAGAGGCAGTTTTCAGTGCCCAAAAGAGTCCTTTTAGAAGCAAGTTTGAGAGTCCAATAGGGTTTTTCTTCACTACTCCACCAATTTAGGTAAATTAAATTGGTGGAGTAGGTTAATGTTAGTATTTTTTGCATGTTTTAATGATTGTAAGTGCAAGGAAAAGCAAGAATACCATGGTGGAGTTGTTGCTACACTAGAAAATAGAGGATTTTCCTACACAAAGTGATGCTACAGTCATGGGTCATGAATAAATAAACCTTGCAGAGGCTTGGAAATGATGTACAAGGTCTTGGTAGACATAAAAAATCATGTTCTAGGTGGTGGCTAGAGAAATAGAGGTTTGCAAGAGTATTTTTCACAAAACCCTCCTCGATTTGTGCTTTTACACCCTATAAATGAGGGTTTATTGGATCAGAACATTTTCATGGTTTTCAATCCCTATAAATGGTGAAATATTGAGTTATAAGACATGCTTGAAGACTGATTTGAGGTTTTGAGTGATTTGGAATGGTTTTGAAGGGGTCTCCTTTTAAAAACAAGCCTAATCTACTAGCCTTTCTTCAGAGGATAGTCTAAAATCTAATGATTTTCTTTATGTCAAACGTCTAAGAAATTTGATATGTTGTGATGTGCTAGAAAGTGTTTCTAAATGTGCATTTATTCTTTTAGTAACCTTTCAGATAGTGTTGATGTCTCGGATGGCACAACAACATTGCAAACAGAATATTGCTACTCTGTTTCTCCTGAAAGAGAAAGATGATCACATGGATATCTTAGCTCCCAAGGTCTTGGTAGTTGGGTCTTAACTGTTCTGATGCCCCTCAGTGGTCAATGTAATAGTAATATTCAAGGGGCCTGTTGGTGTGAGATTTTGGACTGTTGTGAGAGCAAACATAAACTTAAAACCTATTCTAACTAGGGTTTTAAAGAAATGTAAAAAGATGGATCAGGGCTTTAGAACATAAAAGAATGAAACTTCATCTGAATTAACCAAACCTGTCACCTTCCAAGGAATTCCTAACTACAACTATAGAATGGAATTAACTTGTGACTAACACACAGCTTCATCCATTCACAGTGCTGATTTCAACAACAGATTGCAAGTTACCATTCAAACAAAACAAAACAAAAAAAACTTCATTCCTTGAAAGCTTTCAAATCAAATGATCAACTCAAGACTAACACCATTCTGAAACACAACATGAAGTAGATTAAGATCTGGTTGCTTCTACTATTCATAGAATAGATAAACAACAATTACAAAGCTGGCACAATCACTAGTGCATAGAAAATCTGTGGCTCCAAATTGTTTCCATTTACACTAAGAAGGTCCTATTCTGAGTCAAACTCCTACTCTAAGAAGACAAAAGAAGGTCCTATTACAAAGAATCAAGATCAGCTTCTATCCCATCTATTTCTATTCTACTGCTAACTAGAAGTTTTCTATCTAGAAGTTCTAATCTTAGCCATTCTAACTCTACCCATCCTCCTCTTTACAAAGAGGCCAAAATGACTTATATACGGGATGCATCAAAAAGATGTGTTGTCCCCTACTTTAGGGTTTACAAAATATCTACACCTGGGAGTTTCAGTTGTGCATTCAACTCGAATCCTTTCCATCTATGTCAGTGAAGATCGTCTCCTAGAAAGATTTGCAGATCTTTTTGTTGCTTCAACATTAATTTATGGCCTCCATGTCCATTTCGAATCTCTAGTGGAGCTGCTTTGAGTGCCCTAAAATATTTCCATTAATGTCGAGCTACCTCTGTCAGTAGATACTAGCTATCCCCTTTTTCACGACTTTATCTTCTTCTTTCGATGTTCTTTTCGCCCCCTGATCCACTCTCTGCAAGCTCGTCAGTGTAGCACAGGCTAGTTGATGAGAGGTTCTGGTGAGCCACAGAGGTCATATGGACCTCACAAAGACCTTTGGCAAGATGTCATGGAAAAATTTCTTCCTCTCGATGAGCTCTCATTTCTTTTGATGGCCCCCTTTCAGTCGGGAGGACATCCACCTTCAGCAAGACGTCATGGCAGGCACCAAGAGCTACAACGATATGTTCCTTCATTGGCGGATTTGGTGCTATCAGCAAGACACGAGATGGTCACTAAGACCACATGGCGAAACACTTGTTTACTTTGGAGTCTCCCCAACATCCCTTTGTTGACCCTCTCGCGCCAGCTTCTATTTTTGTTTTGGCATGACTTTCTTGCTTCACCAAGACCTTGTGGTGAAGGTATGATCCTTGGCCGAGCCCATCTTGTTATTTGGCAAGACCCTTTGGTATCGGCGAGACATCTTTTCGATCTTCATTCATTATACCCAAGCCACACCCATTAAGTGAGACTTTAGTTGGTTGTTAGGACCTTTTGGCAAATGCTTTGCCTTTCGGCAAGTTCTGTTTCTTTCTCGGTGGGCTCACTTTGTTCTTTTGGTATGACCTTCACCCATCGCCAAGACCTTGTGGAAAAAGTATAACCCCTCGCCGATACCACTTCATTCTATGTCAAGGAGACCTATACTAACATCACAACCTTCTGTCGATCCTTGTCATCGGTGAGACCTCCCGCCGCATTCATTTCCTTTCGTCGAATTCTGGTGTCGCCAAGACCTTGTTGCAGTCACACCGAAATGAAATCTTTTGTTATATGTGTTTCGCTGTAACCTCCCCTTGTCAGGAAGATGTCCTATAAACACCCCATGCCTTGGAAAAAGCTTTACTAGCTCATCCCTTTGTCACCGTAACATACTGACTCTCTCACCGAAGACACCCGATAGACCCCCCTCCTTTGCACTATTTCGGTGAGACATTAGGCTCTCGGAAAGACCTCATCCTGAATCAATATCTCCCACCAAAGTGTTTGATCTTTTTTCTAGTCAGTGAGACTTTCATGGTTTCAGGGAGACCTTACCCCAAATGTCTTTTTTCTTACCGAGCCGCTCCTTGTTGTCGGCATGACCTCCTATGGTTGGGAGACGTTATAGCGACCCTTTGTTTTCTCGGTGATGAGCCCATTCTATTTTAGTGTAGCCCTCCATGGTCACCTAGACCCTATGGCAAAGCCACTCCATCTTGGCGAAAGCCCACTTTCCTTTGAGGAGACTTTACTGAGTCAGTAAGACCTTCCACCGAGCTCAAAAATTCTCACCGAGATCCTTGAGACATATGGTCATGCACACAATTTGACCCCTGCAAAATGAGGTCTCCATTAGTCTTCCAAACCACAAGAATGTAATCCTCAATATTACCCAGAACACTTATTATTTTATCACAATTCGCAAGGAAAAAATTGCTTCTGATCGAGGCAGAACCAAATCCGAAACTTAACTCCAACGGAGGCGGAGCCAACACGGGACCGAGAAGCAAAAATAAACAAATCCCGATAGAACCGGGACCAGAGTCGGGGCAGGAACGAGCCAGGGAAACAACCAACATTTCCAAGTTCACAACCAGAACCGACCCGGCTTCCATGAAGAAATGCAAAATGCAAAAGGATGGCAAACAAAACACCGGCGGAGCCGAAGCGAAACGATGGACGGAGCTGGGGTCGGAACCAAATACGAACCAAAAACTTTGAGGAAGTCTCCAAGTTTTGGGTTTAGATTTCGTTTCGTACCCGCCTCCGATGTCAACCAAAAAGAGGAAAAGAATGGAATAGAAAGAAAGAGAAAGGGGAAGGAAAACCCCATGACCAAAATAGAGGAGACTAGAAGCAAAAGAACCAAAAACACGGAACCAGGATTGGAACTAAATCTGAACTAGGAACTTTGAGGAAGTTCCCCAGTTCAGCCCCAGTTTCGGTTCTGGGTCCACCAAAACAAAAAAGAAAATGCCCAAGGCTAAAAAGAAAGTTAAGGAAAAGGACATTTACTGACAAAGACCAATGAAGAGGGAAGAAAAGGCGGGGTCGGACCTGGGACAGTGACCCAAATGAGGCACTTTGAGAAAGTTCAACGTTCTGAGTCGGTCTCAGACCCATCTCTGACAAAGAACAAAGGGAGAAGGCAAAGAACAGTCGAAACTAGAACCAGGGACAAAACAAGACCAAAACGTAGAAGGAAATTCCAAGTCCGATATCGGTCCCGGTTCTGCCTCCGACTAAACTTTGAAAGGAAAACGCCTAAGGTAGAAAACCAAAGGCCAAAGGGAAAAGACAAAGGGGGACCCATTTTGATCCAGATCAAAGTGGGGTGGTTATGCAAGGCATAACAAATAGGAATGTAACTACCTGATTCAATGGTTGACAAACCTACTAGACTAATATGATATTGTCTAATCAAAACAAAGATGTTTGTTTAAATAGTGGAAAGGATGATATTGAGTGCTTGGTTACTATCAAACTAATGATATGATTGATGTTACTAAATTTGGTTAAGGTTTATAAGATAGGTTTGGTGACTTTGATGGTTGGATGGGTGAGTATTATGAAGCCTTTTGAGCAAATTGGTGATTAACCACAAGATGATAATCAATATTTTGTTGTAGTAGGAGTTTGTAACCTATAAATAGACTACTGTATTCAAAATATGGTGAGTACAGTGCTTGATAATGGACTGATAACAATGAGGTATGGCTTAGTTGATTTGTTGCCTTGGTGAATAAATGAAAGGATGAATTGTTCAAGTGTTAATAATCAGGTTTATGTTGTTTTTATGGTGGTTGAGAATGATGTGAATCTAATTGATTAAGTCAAAGTTTTCTTTAGTATGGTTTTTTCTTTGAATGAGTCAATTGGAATACTGATTAGTGGAATGATGAATGATGGCCTATGGAATGGCTAAGAGAATTTGAATGGATTTTGGTTGAATGAAAAGTAGATTTTTGATGAAATTATATTTGATCTTCTCCTAATTCCATTTGGGATTGAAATCCCTTGAAGAAATGATGTTGATGGTGTTTGTTGGATGCTCTGCATCAGATGTACCCTAATGATTGAGTGTTTTGATATGATGCTCTGCATCACTAACTACCTTGTCTATGTTATTGCTTACTATTATGGTTTCATAGATTTTTTCCAAGCATCCATAGTTTGTCGTGTTGTGACTTTCTAAACAACTATATTGTACAGTTGAAATTTTGTCATCTATCAACATCTAGTATTTAGTTATGGAATTTGAAGTAATGCTTTGATTTTTGAATGATGTGTAATGCAACGTAACCAACAATATGAATATAAACTACACAAATCTATTAAGTTGAATTCATTAGTTAAGATCTCTTTATTCTATTACCTTTGTGTACGTTTGAGTGAATCCACTGGCACTAGGAGGTGTTTGCTTGAAACTGCCAATATTAGCATGTTCAACATCAAAAATCACATATATTAAAATACCATTCATAAAACAATGCTATTAAAATGTAATAAATTTATAATTATTTACTAGTTACATACCCCACTGATAGGTGTACTACAGAAATAAGTAGGTGGAGGACCGGTGTATCCAGTTTCAACACTGTGACCCTACAATTTTATTAAAATAATAAAACTAAATTAGTTAATCTTGCATTTCAAAATAGAAATTTAATAAATTAAATTCAATGAACATGCTGACTTTTAAACGACTATCAATGCCATATGCATGATGCAAAATGTCAGTCATCCTCTCCATCCTCGTAGAAGCATATGGATCATGTGTAGCAGCATACGGATCCTACATAGCAACATACAGATCCTACATAGTAGCATATGGATCTTGTGTAGCAGACTCCTAAGTGCTAGTGGGGTCATATGAACAAGTTTCCCTGTAAGATTGACACACATGGGTTCGAAGGCCACCACCCCAAGACTCCCTTGGATGGCGCTGTACAATAGGGATAGTATGATGGATGACACTCAAGGTCAAAGTGTTGATCACCTGCAATGTCTCTACGTAGGCACTCTCCTTCACAATGGTAGACATAACAATGTGCTCATGAGGCGGCCTAGCGAGAGGTCTTCTCCCTTGCTGCACAAGATCTAACTGTGCACCGGGCCTATCTTGAGCTAACCCCCCACCTCTTCCCTGGAACTCCCTCATATCAAAATAATTTGGGATTTGGTTCGATACAAACTCACTGTATAGTTTCCTAAGAAAATATTGGGGGACTTCACAATTGTTGCAAAGTGGGTAATCAAAGACCAAGTACCACCTATCATAAAAACAATTCCTAATCTCTTGGTGGTGGCACCAATGAATAGGAAACCTCTTCGCATTGAGGCTAAGATTTTTATTTGTTCTAGGGTGAGTGAATAGAGAGCATGAATCACCTTTAGTAATTTTTAAATCTTTTACCTATTTATATGATAATTTATCTGCATAATATGCCCTAGCTGCCTACCTCCTATCTTGCCATTTTGTTATTTGTTGGGTTATTTAATCTACATTTTTTAACATCTCTTTCATTGAATTTGCTAGTGTCATTCTTTCTGTAGTTGAAGCATTTGGATCACTCAACCTACTAATAAGATCCTCAATTTTTTTTTTGTTGTTTTCAATTTCACTCAAATTTTGTTGAGTGTCAGGAGGGTGTTGAGTGATTGGTGGGGGAGGTTGATTTTGTTGAGGATTTTGTTGAGGAGGATTTTCTTGTTCTTCTTGTTGAGGATTTTCAGGATTTGCAGGATTATTTTCATCTCCTACAAATTAAAAAAAAAAAATCAAATCTAACCTAAAACAAACAAAATCAACTTGAAACTAAGAAATTCAAAACAAATAGCAAACAATACTTACCTCCTACACCTCTTCGTCGTCGTGGCACCATCTTTGCAAACGAAAAGCAACTATTGTTGATGAATTTTGTAGAATGCCTCCTCCTAGAACGCGAGCGTGAAAATAGGGTTTTTGGCCATGGGCAGAGTAGAAAAACAAAAAAGAGAAAATGAATAGCTTTCACTTTTTTTTTTTGCTTTTAAAATGCAATAACGCGAGCGCATTATAACACGCTCGCGTTATGTAATTTTCAATCTTTTTTTGAAGTTGGCCATAATAGTGTAACCCAACTTCATGTGCCTTCCCTATCAAAACATATTTTTCAATAGTCAGAAACTAGAACTAAAAATGCTCAAAACATCCATTATTTGCATTCATTAGCTCGCATTTTAACCATAGGTTTAAAATTTCTAAATTTTAGTTGCATTCCCTAGGTGTCATAATCATCATTTTTTTCACATAAATTTTTCCTTAGGTTTCATCTTGGAAAACTTTGGAGTAGGCCAAATCTCCACACTTTGCAAAAATCATTGTCCTTTTTGTGAGAACCTTCGACTCAACAGTCTAGTTAGGCAGGCTCACTCGTCATTTCAACCTTTTCATTTAGTCTCCTTAGCAAGTTCTTTGATAACCTAAATTGTGACATAATTCAAGTTTAGAGTGGTTAGGAAAACCTTTCTCTAAATATTGTCCAAACTTTGTCCTCATTTTGAACTTAGACTGCGCATGGTTCATCCTAGTCCTCATTTTGAACCTAGACTTTGCATTAATCATCTTAGTCCTTAGTCAACATTATCATCTTAATACTCATTTGACACTTTAGCTTTAACAACCTTGTCATCTTGCATCAATCATTTCCTTAGACAAACGTCAACATCACCTTGCATTGTCATCCTTTATCCCAAAATACAAAATTTTTGTCATAACTTGTCATCTTGGTCATCATTTTACATTAGCCATTTTCTTCCAAAAACATAGTCTTGCATTAGAATCCTTCATCAAAAATACAAAAGCATAGGTTAGTATCATCCTTGCATTTAATTTTCATTCTCATCACTCTCATTTGAGCAATTTCCTTTTATGGTGGAAACTAGACTCCAAAGAAAGAAAAGACAAATGGAAAAATTTGGACAAGATTCCAATTCCAATATCACCAATCACACTTATGACCCAAATTGGACTTTTGACGACCCATTTAGCGACACAAATAATCAACCTCTCATGACCATACCATCCTCATCAAACAACCCTTTTGAACCATTCTTACGTAAGGATGAATATGGACAATTACCTGAGGAAAACCTAGAGGTAGCAACACAAGATTCGAAGGCGGCCTACTTCGTAGAACAAATGGTCTTATATGATAGAGATAGATATTTAGCCATACTTTTAATTCAAGGAGCTAAATTACCTCGTGGGTTCAATATTAATACTTTGAGACTGACATCTCCTAACCATAATGTCAACAATACAAATAACATGTCCAACAGTGGTCAACCTTCAAACAACACAAACAATACCTTTTTTGATACTACCTCGCAAACTATCACAACTACCATGAGTGCTACCTCCAACATTCCAAACAATTCCAATTCAATCAATGCTACATCCATTGGAGGAACACAATTTGTCACATTGCCTACACTATCCACAATATCATCACAATTTGCTGGAGCCACCTTTGGGTCCTCAACAATGTTGGCAAGTTATTCCAATCCTCTATTTACCACTTTGGTAAATTCCTTGGGGGCATCATCAAGCCATTCAAATCCTCCATTTACTACCACATCTAGTACCATGAGTGCATCCTCATCACATCCTCTCATTAGTAACTCACATAATCCTTTGGGTGGAGGTAAATGACATCTCCTTATCCAAGGACCACAACCAAATGTTAACACATAAACAAAGTTTAATACCAACCCCTCCCAAGGAAAAAAACATGAATATTCCTTCGAGACAGTTCCAAAAACCCCAACAAGGCAATCAAAACATGCAACCTATGACATCTATCAGACACCAAAATATTATTGGTTACCATATTCCCCAAATATTGACCCAAATGGCTGGGGGACACATTCTGATATATTCATCCCATATTCATACCCATCAACACATCCCCAATCCAAACTTTCAGTACCAACACACAAACTAAAACACATCATACATGTCACAACAATACATTCCTCAATAGCACACCAACATCCACTCACAACAAATGGGGACCCATGGTGTACTAATCAATCTAATGTATGGTGCCACAAATGACCCTATAATCGATGCCTTGCAAGGTAAGCTAATAGGTCTAGAGAAGACCATAAAAAACATGCAAATATCCGACAATAAATCACAAGTGTCATATGATCTATTTGTATATCCCTTTGACATGAACTTATACATGCCACCATTTCCTCTAGGATATATGTCACCAAATCTTACCAAATAAAGAGGAAAGACAAACCCTATCGAACATGCCCAAGAATTCATGGCCAACTGTATGGATGTCACCTATGAACAAATGTACTTGATGAGACTCTTTTCTTAAATTCTTGTAGGTCCTTCCCTTGAATGGTTCTCTACTCAAAAGGATATCAAAACATGGGACGAACTTAAACACAAGTTCATAAAAAATTACTCATATAACATTGACATGGACACCTCTATTACTAGCCTATGTACTCTCAAGCAAGAGGATGTCGGTGAAACTTTTATCCCATTCTTCCAAAGATGGAGAAGTCTAGCTAGTCACTACCACATCGACATACCTAAAAAAGAAAAGGTTGACATGTTTGTTCAAACACTTCTAGGCCCCTTGAAATATGGATTACAAGTTCATTATTGCACAACTTTTATAAACCTAGTCAAAAAGGGCGTCCAGGTTGAGAAATATCTTATTGCAAAAGGAGAGCTAAAGTATGGTCCTAAAAACACAAACGCAAATCCTCCCACTAACAAAAACAAGTACTAGGTCAAAAATAAGCATGTTACCAATGACGATGTTGTTGATGCCAAGGTTGTAAACACTATGGGTCCTGTACTGGCTCTAAAAGGGGTTTAGGCACAAAAAAAACCAACAATACTAACAGGCCCTATTAATGCCACCCCAAACAACCAAAATGGTCAAAATAGTCACAATCAAGGACAATACCTTTAGATAAGACAATTCCCCAAGTGTCGCACATACACTCCCTTGGGTGAGCCCATTAAGGAGGTCCTTAAGAAATTCCTTCAAAATGGTATCATCACACTTCAAGACCCAAAACCATATGATCCAGGACAATTCAAACCAACATGGTGGGACAATAATGCATTTTGTGATTATCATCAGGCAAAAGGACATAAAACTTCTTCCTATTGACAATTGAAAAATCTTGTACAAGACCTTATCGAGAATCGTATCATTGAGGTAGGTGGATCACAATTTTCCTCTAATTTAGATTATACCATTCATAAGAACCCACTTGAAGACCATAGTTCTAATAATGCTTCCATGTCAAGTCCTAAGACAAACAATAATCAAGCCAATTACACCCGCCCCAAGTATGACTATTCTGGTGGACCTATTATAAACAATGTTTGAATTGATAATGAATGTGTCAATACCATCATAGTCAAAAGAGCACCTCAATGCAATGCTACTACTTGAACTAGCAAGATCACCATAGCTGGTCCACCTCCTACTAGGAAACGTAAGATCACCATACCTATTCCATCTCCTAAGAAACTACAAACTGGCTCATCCACAAAGTAGTGGCAACCTAAGAGTTAGTTTAACCTTATCGATCAGTTAGGCAAAACCCCTACGCAAATTTCCGTACTTGAGCTACTTCACATTTCTCCCATGCATAAGGCTATCTTGGATAAAACCCTACAAGAGTCATCCATCCCTAAGGATATTGATGTCAACCAATTTGAGACCATGGTGGGATACCTCACTACACCTCATCATGTCAATTTTTCTGATTAGGATTATTCGTCACCCAAGACCAACCATAATGACGCATTACATATCAAAACTTTCATCCATAAGCACAAGGTCAGAAGATTTTTAGTAGATGGAGGAGCAGGATTGAACATATGCTCCTTAAAACTGGTTAAAGCTCTAGGATTTTCTGATGCATGCATAGACCCTACAAAGAGTATAGTCATAAAAGCATATGATGATGAAGAACGTTCTTCACGAGGCGTTATTTCTCTTCCTATCAAAGTAGGACCAGTCATTGTAGATACAACTTTCCAAATTCTGGATCTAGAATCACCTTACAACATCTTGCTCAACTGCCCATGGATTCATGCGCTAAAATTCGTTCCCTCTACATATCACCAATGCTTGAAATTCCTATTTGACGGCATAGAAATCACCATATATGGAGATCCTAACCCTTTTCAGTATTGTACCAACCTAAGGGGTATTTTTGAAAATCGGGTGCCCATCAATCAAGAGGCTCCTGGCTCTTCTGCTTCCAAGTACATTGACCCGTCCACACTCGCATTATCATCCACGTCTACTCCATCCACATCTTCCACCACACCACCATCTTCCACACTTCCTAAGGTTGAGTCCACTGTCAAGATCCAAGACCTAGGCTATAGAGAATTCAAACTACATATGGCTTATAGCATCATGACAATACCCAAGTCGCCAAAGATCTATGGTAGACCATGCTTTAGAATGGAATCCAAAGAAATTTTGAAAGTTCCACCAAAAATGGTTTTCATCAAATGGAGAGACATGAGCAATGGGGACATTGTTGATATTACAAGATTGCTCTATAAAGAAATGGAAGACCTACCCCCATTACCAGTTAAGAAATATGGCAAGGGATATGACCTAATGAAGGCTAAGGGATACGATGGAACTAGTGGCCTAGGCAGAAATAAAACTAGATGAAGATAGCCCATAGAACCTTTCAAAATACCAAAGTATCTTGGGTTAGCGTATGGATTTCTTGACAATGACAACTGACATACCAATGGACTTTCAAGTGAGTGCATGCATTCTTTATAAAGTTTCAAGACCATCAAGGAATCCCTTACTAAAACCAACTCCCAAGAGTGGGAATTTAGCTCCCAACAATCCTTATGTGACTATTGCCTTGATGATTTGTTCCTTGAAGCTGGGGAGCTCACCTCTAAACAAAAATTTTGGAAAACATTTAAAATAAATCAAGCATCAAATAGTCACAGTCCCATTTCCCTTCCTCGTGACATATAAGCCCCACAATCTAAATCTAATAACCATCAATTGAATACATCTAAATTGCCAGATGACATTGACAACCACAACTCTGAGTCATTTATCCCCTACTTTGACAATGAATGAGACAATTGAAGGGCAATATTGGATAGACTTCGATGTGGAATTGGATGATGATAATTTAATCTACAATATCTCTAAATCCATCTACATGCTTTCTGCATCCTCCCCTCAATTCACCAATGTTGACCATGGCATTTCCCTAGTCTATCCACTATTAATCAATTGGGACCAACAAGGTTCGCTAGTCTTGGACACCTTTCAGAATGATGAGTCTATTGTAGAGTTTATGGGATTATGTGAAGGCATACCCAGTGGTGATCACAAGGCAGGATTCGACATTGACCTAGATTGTGCAACTTACTTCAATGAGAATGCTCCATCCTCCAGTCACAAAATTAAAAATAAGAATAAAGAAAAAAATGAAACATCTTTAGGTGAAAACAGAAAGGCACCTTCTGATGACAAAAAAGTAAAAACAAAGGATGTATTTGTAGGTGAAAACCTCTCGCAGGCGCGCAAAGATGGAGGACTAGACTTTCTCACCATAACTCAAGAGAAATCAACTATGCCCATAGAGGACACCATAGAAGCCAACATATCAACAACAAAAGATCCCAAAATGGTCATCTTTGTTGCATCCTTGACTAAAGAAGAGAAACCAAAATTTTAGAAGTTCTTTGCATAACATAAAATCAACTTCGCATGGTCCTATGCTGACATGCCAGGACTAGACCCAGAACTGGTTTTGCACCATCTACCATTATTTCCAAATGCCAAACTAGTTAAAAAGAAGTTACACAAAATGCATCCTCAGGTCACTCTACTGGTCAAGGCTGAGTTGAAGAAACTTCTAGATGCTGGGTTCATATGGTCTATTGATTATGCTAAATGGATATCTAACCTTGTGCCAGTAACAAAGCAAAATGGAATGGTCTGTGTCTGCACAGATTTTAGGGATTTGAACAAGGCATGTCCAAAAGATGACTTTTTGTTTCCAAATATAGATATCATAGTCAACCTAATGGCAGGATACGAGATGTTGTCCCTCATGGATGGCTTCTCAGGTTACAATCAAATTTGTATTGCCCCGGAAGACCAACATAAAACAACTTTCACTTGTCCTTAGGGTACATACTACTAGAATGTCATGCCTTTTGGGCTCAAGAATGTAGGTGCCACGTATTAGAGGGCTATGATCACAATCTTTCACAACATGATGCATAAGATAATGGAAGATTGTGTGGATGACCTTTTGGCTAAATCAGCGACAAGAAAAGATCATTTGAAAGTGCTAGACAATTTTTAAGAGACTAGAAGAATATAAAGTCTGACTAAATCCTAAGAAATGTGTCTTTGGCATAGCATCTGGAAAACTTTTGGGATACATATTGTCTCAAATAGGCATTGAGGTCGATCTAGCCAAAGTCAAATCCATCATGGAAATGCCTCCCCCCAGAGGAATAAGCAAACTCAGGACATTAAAAGGCAGGGTACAATCTATCTGGTGCTTCATAGCACAATTAGGTGACAAGTGTCAACCATTCCAATATCTTTTATGCAAAGGCATCCCCTTTGTGTGGACAAATAAATGCCAAGAATCCTTTCAGCAAATAAAGGACTACCTACTGTCACCACCAGTCCTTATGCCTCCCATTTCAAGGAAAACCTTTGATCTTATACATTTCTACCACAACTTCAACATTGGGGGCATTACTAGCACAGAAAGACCAAGAAGAAAAGGAAAGGGCCATATATTATATCAGTCAAACATTGATTGGGTATGAACTAAATTACACATCAATTGAATGCGCTTGTCTAGCAGTCACCTTTGTAGCTCAGAAGCTAAGACATTATATCTTGACCCATCAGACATAGTTGGTAGCAAAGATTGACCCCCTCAAATATCTATTAAGTCGTTTAGCATTGACAGGACATCTGGAAAAATGGGTCATGATTATGAGTGAATACGACATCCAATATGAAGAAAGAAAGCGATCAAAGGACAAGTGATAGAAAACCAACTAGCAGATGTGCCTATGCAAAGTGATCATCCCTTAGTGACAGATTTCCCAAATGAGTCAATATTTCACACAAAACCCAAGTCACCTTGGAGGCTATACTTTGATGGATCTCATACTAATCATGGCTCAGGGGTAGGATTTTGTTCATCACTCCTCAAGGAGATTCTATTCCTAAGTCTTTTTGCATAGCATTTCCATGCACAAACAATGTGGTGGAATATGAGGTACTAGTTACAGGGCTTAGAATGGAAATAAAATGGAAAATTAGAACGCTTCATGTCTATGGGGATTCTCAGCTGGTCATCAACCAAGTTAATGATGACTACAACACTAAAGATGAGAAACTAATGCCTTAAAAATGAATGATTGAAAACTTTCAAACATATTTTCATATGGTGACTTTTGAGCAAGTTTTGAGAGAACATAATAAAGTAGCAGATGCCATGGCTATGATCGGCTCTCTCCTTGACATTCCAAGCAATATTCCTCAGCTAGAGTTCTTGGTAGAATAACTGTTGGTCCCCACCTATGACATTCCTGAATCAGAGATGGTCTACGAGCTTGTTGGTCCTAATTATCCCTAGTACCAAGACTTTCATGACTACCTTAAGTGCCAAACCCTTCCCCCTAATATGTCCAATAACCAAAGTCCTTTGTCTAAAAATCCATGAGATATGCCATTCTCAACGACACCTTTTACCGTCGTAGCTTTGATGACACCCTCCTTAGATGTCTCGACACCAATGAAGCATGTACAACCTTACGTGAAGTACATGAGGGTATATGTGGGTCTCATTTGAGTGGTCCTACTCTAGCCAAGAAGATAACAAGACTTGGGTACTATTGGCCGACCATTGACAAAGATGCACTAGAATATGTCAGGACTTGTCGCCAATTCCATATTCACAATGATTTGATTCACGCTCTAGCGCAAGAACTTTGGCTGATCATGTCTCCTTGGCCCTTCACCTAATGGGGACTTGACCTTGTGGGAAAGATCCATCCTACCCCGTCCAATGGCCACAAATTCATCATAACCGAGCCACTAAGTATTTTATGAAGTGGATCGAAGCCATCCCCTTAACATACATAATTGGCAAACAAATCTCTAAATTCATTCTTAACTACATCATTTTTTGGTATGGCCTTCTGCAATCCATCATCACTGATAATGGATGTTTGTTTAAAAACCAAGACGTTCATGAATTATGTGAGCGATTTTAGATCCAACATCATTTTTCCACTTCATATTACCCACAAGGAAACGGTCAAGCTAAGGTGTCAAATAAAACCATTGTTAAAATCCTGAAAAAGACTATCAATGATGCTGGCCATGACTGGTATATTAACCTCAACCCTGCTATATGGGCTTACTACACTAGCATTTGTACACCTACGGGACCCACTCCATTTTCCCTAGTCTTTGGAGTTGAGGCCATCTTGCCCATCGAGGTTGAAATTCCTTCCTTATGAGTCTCCCTAAAGGGTCTGACCGACGATGAGGAGTATAATAGTCATGCCTACACAAGCTCGAGATGTTAGAGGAAAGAAGGAAAGTTTTCCTGAACCATTTGCAAGCATATCAAAATCATCTCTGTCCTAGTTACAACAAGAGAGTCATGGTCAGGAAGTTTGACATTGACGACCTAGTCCTCATGCAGAATCCTAGGAGTCAGGTTGACAAAGAAAAATCAGGCAAGTTTGAACCAAATTGGCTGGGCTCGTACATCATCATATCCTCTTTTGGTTTTGGAGCATATCAGCTGGCTACTCTAGATAGTGAACAACTAACAGAGCCTATCAATAGTCTACATCTCCGCAAGTTCTATGCATAACATTAGAAAGTCGAGTTAAAAACCTTGGAAAATATAAAAAAAATCTAAAAATATAAAATATCATCACCCTGATGAAAACCTAGCAAACAGGCATTTGGGTAACGCCAAAAAAAAGGAAAAATGACAAAAATAGTAAAGAAAAATAATTCATCCAATAGTGAAAACTTGGCAAACAGGCACTTTGGATAGGTACCATGGTGAAAACTTGGCAAACAAGCACCATGCTTAGTCAATCATTGCTCTTCCATCTATTGTTACTTTATCTATCTTGGCCTATAATGAAATACATTTTCCATCGCCGCCATGACATTTACCATGACATCATACCCTTCCTCTCATTGATGGTTGACATCAAGTCCTACATATTGTCCATCCGGCATCCCATGCATATCTCTTTCACGTCCTTTAAAATTGGCTAAGTCTTGGACCTAACTAGGGGAAAATTTTATCATGTGACTACAGTGGTTATCATACATGGTCTCGGAAATTGCAAAAAAATTTGAAAAAAAAAGACAAAAACATCATAAAAGTCTTGGAAAAAAAAGACAAAAACATCATAAAAAGTCCTAAAAAAAAGACAAAAACATCGTAAAAAGCCCTAAAAAAGACAAAAACATAATAAAAAGTCCTAAAATAAGATAAAAATATCATAAGAAGTCTTGAAATAAGACAAAAACATTATGAAAAGTCCTAAAAAAAGATAAAAACATCATAAAATGTCTTGAAGAAAGACCAATAACATTGTAAAATGTCTTGAAAAAAGACCTAAATACTGAAAAACATCTCGAAGAAATCCCAACAAGGTCACAATTTCTAGAAAAAACAAAAAAATAGTCATTCCTTGTTAAGTCCATCAAATCAGTCGATCTTTGTCATTTTTCCAAACTACGTTGTCTCTACACATTTGCTATGTAGGCAAGGCTCATCTTTGAGTCCTTGAGACATTAGGTAAGTCCTTTTAGGTTTATCAAAATAAAATAATGACACAATCTTTGGTCATGAAGACAAAGTCATTGGTTGCATCGAACTACAAGATTTCTGAGTGTATGACGTAGGCAAGGCCATTTGTCGATGAGCCCCCAAGGCCGCACTAGGTTAGTCCATTAGGGCTCATGGAACTACACTGACACACATGTCAAAAGTCTTCAAGTCAAGACAAATCATTTTCCAAATGAGAAAACTGTTAAAACAAAGTATGCCAAACATTTACTCAACATGGCAATCACATCAACATGTAGTCAACACAAGTCAATTCAATCAACTTCAATCAAATTTGGTCAAAACTGTGAGGCCCAACCCCATCTATAAATTATGTGACATCTTTATAAGTTCAATTATGCTAGTTGGTGAATAAATATATGATTTAACTCAATTCCATTTTTAATATTTTGATTTTCTTATGAACTAGTTTAAATGATTATTGTGATAAATTCTCTTTAGTAAATGAAAATGGGAAAACTGGTAAGAATGAATGTGAGTGGATAATATTTAGATTCTTGAACAAGTATCATATATGAAAAATACACTTAGACCAATATGAGCTAAAGAATTTTGTGTACCTAACATTGGTTTGAATCTCGCTAATAAGTTTCATGTTACTTGGGAAATGATAATGGTTAGGAACAAACCGAGACTTTGGGAAGATCAAGAAGAAGTTTCAAGAAGGATCCCTAGCCAAACACCATTGAGGTAAATTTAAAGGACAACTCTAATCAATGAGGAGTATACCCAAGATATGATAATTTGAGGAAAAATTATATAAATTAGATATCAAATTTGCATGATGAATTTTATTAGAGGAAAGAGTTTCCAAGAGTAAATTTACTAGTGTAAATAAATTATTTAGCTAAGGTTAGGTTTTCATTATTATTTCATGCATGCTCAAAATTTCCATTTTTCATAGGGAAAAGAAATGAAGATATATATGTATTATGATTTACTAACTATTGAATTTGATCTTATTGATATTTGGAAACAGGTATTTATTATATTTCTAACCTAACATGTATTTGGAAAAATACATGTGAGAGTAATGTCAAGGGTAAAAGGGAGAACCATCAAGACCCAAGTAAAATATTTATCTTTTGAAGATTTAAATTTTGACCCTATCACCTAGGAGGTAGTTAGGGTTTTGTGTAAGCTTTAATTCTGTTTAGGGTTTCAATGATTGGTAATTTAGTATAAGCATGTTTCGTGGAACCTTACTAAATTAAGTCAAGTGATTAAGGGTGTAAGTATAATTAAAGTTTTGAAATCCTTAGTTAGGTCTTGAATTTCGAATTGGTATTTAAAGTGGTCATTTTATGGTGTTATTTGGTCAATTTTATTGATATTAGTGCAAAAATAGACCCTTGGGGTCTAAACCTATGGAAGGAGGACCTTTTGAACATGTGACTTTGTCCTTGGGGCATGATATGACCCTTCAAAAGTCCACTTGAAAGAGTGTGACGAATTTGAGTTCTGGGAGTTGGGAGAAGTGACTTGTCATTCTCCCACCCCACTCCCCAAAGTTCATTAATGAACTTGGAAAAAGCACCAGGGCTTTCACATGTGTGAAGCCACCTTGTAAGGGATGTTGGATAGAGTGTCATTATACATTCCCCATTTTCTCAAAAGTCTCACACATGTGTGAGAACTTGTGGGGATATGTGTTGAAAGATCGAATGAGAGAGTGACAAGTGTCTCTCTCATTCAAGTGAATTCAAGTTGAATTCCTATATACTTGGATGGGAAAAAAGGAAATGGTTATCACCCACTTCTCCTTTTGGAGAACTTTTCTTTGAATTTGGAGTTTTGGAAGAGAAGCGAAGTTGGAAGGGAAGCAAAGATCTCTCTCAAGTGAAGGAAGTGCTCAAAGGGAAAAATTGCGAAGATAAGTTATTTCTTTTCTTTTCTATCAAATTTGATTAATTAGAAAATTATTGTTGCATCATTTTGTTATGGCTTTCAAAACAAGTGGGAAAGAGTCCTTGAGTTTTTGCGTATATGTGAATTTAGAATTCATTTGGTGAATGGGTAGATAGAAAATTTTAGATAACTAATTTTGTTGGTCTTCCTACCAAGATCATTGGTAGACGTTTGTTTTCTTGCTCGGGGAATGGCTAGAGCCCCAAGAGGCTCCATGATGCCATTTATGGAAGGGTGGAGAGCAGGACTGCCTCATTGGCTTGTAAATAATTTAAATCATTTATTGCATAGTTATTAATGTAGTAATATAAGCTTAATGTGTGGACTTTTGTATCTTGTTAAAAATAAAAATAACCATGAAATGGAGAAAGATGTATTAGTTGATTATTCTTTGAAGTCCCATATTGATATTTTGAAGATGGAAATCCAAAGTCATTTTGAATTAAAGATATTTGGTTTATTGAAAAAGGGAAAGTTCCTTTCCTTGGCTTGGATACTATTGTATACTTAGGCTTGTCTTTGAATGAAAATTTTAATCTATTAGCTACACAAGGTAGATAGATATTTAGTAACTTGGGACAAAGGGAAAGCTTTCTCTTAAGATGATGTATAAAGGGATAAATATGTTTATTGAAGATGCATATTATGAAAGAGAGACATCCAATTAAAGTTGCACAAATGAAAATATTGGTTTTATTATAAGTTCATTTTAATGCTCTCAAGGATATTTGTCTCTTCTCTACAAAATATTAATGAAAATAAAACAAGAAAATAAGTATAAGCTTAGGGATAAAGCATGTAAAAGAAAAATTAAAAAAAAAAAATTGACTTTCCTTATAGCCCTCCAAAACCCATATTGTGAGTCTAAATAAACAATTTATAAATATGCAAAAGAAATAGTTAAAATATTCTTTTGACTCAATAAATCTTTTTAATATCACAATATTATTATATGTGTATATATTTTCTAAATGTTTCATTCTTTTTAATAATATATACATTATATATAAAATGACTATATATTTAAGAAAATATATAATATATAAAATATTATATATATATATATATTTGCAAGAATTCAGATAAAAAAAATATTTTATTGCAGCCTACTGATAGATAAAACAACAATATGTTGCTAAATAAAAACTGCTGCTAATAGAATAGTAATTTGTTTTTAAGTTCAAAAAAATTATATATATATATAAAACAAATGTATCTATAACAAAATAAATTAAATATTGATCAAATAAAAATAGTAGTTTCTGCAACATGAAAATAGGAGCAGTTACTGTGCTGTTCATATATATATATATATGAACAATAGGCTGCATTAAATAAAAATAATAGTTTTAAAATAAATAAAAGAGGGAAAGAAGTATACAAGCATATATTTATTATTTATGCTTGTAAATAGATATGATGTTTATATTTTATAATCATTTATTCATGTATATATATATACAGTGCAAGTGATTAGTTTAACAAGAGTATGAATTTTTTTTAAAAGTAAATAGATAAATAAGTGAAGAAGTAAATATATATGTTATAAGCAAACATATATTGAAATTAAAAATAAATTTTAATTTTTTTTATTTATATTCGCTGCTAGATTAACAGAGTATACAAATAAATGGATAAAACCCTCTGTCTATATAAAAATAAAAATAAAAATATACACATAATTTCCAATAAACAAATTCCATTCCTCTTTTCTGGTACAATCGACTCTTCTTTTCATCATGGACCCCTTTCAAATTTTGTATTAGAGGGTTTCTTCTGCAAAATTTCCTTACCTGCAAACAATAAATAAATGAACCAAAAATTTGGGCATGTGCATACAATGAGCTGCAGACATAGCTCAGTAAAAAGGAATGAAGGGTCTCTTAGATCTACACCCCGCAATAGAAAAATAAAATAAATGAAAATCTCCATAGAAAATAAAATAGAAGCTAGAAGCTGTTGTTGCAGCTGTGCAACTCCTGATGTAAATGCCTTCTAACCCTGAAAAATTCTCAAAGAGGTTGCTGCCATTTTTATCCACCTGTGCTATCTTCATATGCCTCCTAAAGTCTACTTGAGCTCACTTAAAGTTAGGGTTAAACCATTTAGTCATTCGACCTTATGTCTTTGCCAGTCTAGCACCTGTCAATGATTAAAGCTAAGCTCCTCTCATTTATTTTTTTCAAAATGGACTTCAAATGAAATTAAAACTCAATAAATAATAGGCAAATAAATAAATAAATTTGTTGAGTATTCATTTTGCTGGTATTGTAAGTATTAACTCGCTCGACCTTTTCTCACTCCGGTAATACAAACAAATAATACTAATGCAAATAATATCGTTAATAAAAAATAATGGTAATATTGGGAACCGTGAATTTTATAATTAACTGTAGGCACTGTCTTAAAGAGTTAGTTATAAATTAAATAAATAAATAAATGAGCTTGGTATTAATAGTAACATTGGTATGGTAAAAAAAAAAAATCGCAAGATATCAGCAGTGATTTTTTTTAATGAGGTATTAAGATTCTATAATGATATGGGTTTGGGGTTTAAATTAGTCATAAATTAAGAAAAAGTAATAATAACATTATTTGATTGGAAAAAAATATATATGTATAGACATACATTTTAGAAATTAGTGATGTGGCTAATGTAAATAATAACTATTATACTATTGTTAATTTGAGATTTAATGGAAACCGATCAACTACAATATGATTATCATTGTGGTTCCTTGTCACTTAAATGATGATTAAATAAAAATAAAATAATCACATGAAATAAAATTAATATTAATGTCATTAACAAAGAAAATAAAAGAAATTAATAATAGTTAAATTCTATTTATATCATTTTGAGGATTAATATTAATATTCATAATATTGATAATAAATCCAGATACCTTCTATTATTAAAATAGAGGGGAAGCTTGGTATATATATATATAAACATACATTTCATAGCATGATATTGTACTTATTAATACTATTTATAATACTAGGGATACCATGATCATATACAATATGTTGTTTTTTAAGGTGGTGTTTTAGAGGAAGTAAATGACCATATAACGATATAATTTTAGAGGTGAATTTAGCTTCAACATATTTTAATGCTAAATGTAATATTGGTGTAGGATTGGGAATCAATGTTAAGATTTGATGACATTAATATTAATGTTAAAAATAAAAATAAAGAAAATGGACATTCATCTTATGGGGAATTTACTTCATGGTTCTCAATCAATCTAACAATATCTTAATCAGCATTTAGAGTTTTGTTAATAAATAATACTGTGTATTAATGATGTTAGTGTATATGTTAGTTTACAAACCTAAGTTGCTAAAAATAAAAAATAAAAAAATTGTTGAGTTCTCTTAGAGAAAGTTATGGGCATGACAAAAACAAGTTACATTATCATAACCAGTCAAACTATCAACTTTTGGTATTCTTCAAATGTGTCCTTCTGAAGAACTATCTCTCATTCATGCCTTAGGATGTGTCCTTCCTAGGCATCGTCATTGTCATCTGACATTTTTTAGGGATCCTCTTGAAATTTAAGGATCACCCCTCTCGACATCTGTATCTTTCAAATGTGTCCTTCTGAAGAACAAACTCTGTCATTTATGCCTTAGGATGTGTCCTTCCTAGGTATTGTCACCAACACTGTCACTGAAATTTTGAGTGATCCCTTTTGACATTTAGGGATCAATCCTCTTGACATCAACATCATTCAGGATGTGTCCTTGAATTTGGAAATCTTCGGCATTCATCATCTTGACATCATCAAAACCTTGACACCCTGGCATCTTTACATCATTAGACCTAACATCTTGACATTAAGACACTCGGCATCCATACACACTTGGAAAACACTTGGCACTTGTCTGTTGATTTTTCATCATGTTACTAGTTTTTCAGCGAGATCCTGAAAACTGGATTTAGAGAAGCAGTGACGTATCATGATGTTTGTCTTGTCTTTTGACACTCATGCTACTAGTTTCTCAGCGATTTCCTAACTACGGGATTTAGAAAGACAACGATGTATAATGATCATGGCGTTATTTTTTCCTTTTGGCAATCATGTTGCTTTATTTTTTCCTTGTCTATATTTGCTTGTGTTTGGTTATAACAAAAAGACTAGTGCAACTATGCTCTTAGTATGAGTCGTGATCATCCCTGTCTGTGACTGTTTGTCTCATGTGATGGTATGACCTTGCACACCTTGATCTATTTCATATCATGGTGTTTGTTGGCCATTACAATAATCTTCCCAATGATGATTAAGAGCAATAAATATTAAAGTCCTATGGTAATGTGTTGAAGGATTTGGTCTAGGAACTAACATGCATCTCCTTCTATCTTGTCATCTTCTCTTGTCTATCTATCGATGATATCCTATGACATAAAAAAACATAAGTGCATACATAATCATATAGACATTGCATTAGGTCCATACATACATCATCCATATCAGTAAATCATATCCATTACATTCCATATTGCATTATACATAGTCATGCATTAACATAATCATAAACATGGCATCCATTTTAATAAATATAATATGCATATCATCATTATCCATGGCACAACATTAGAATGACATACAACTAAACATGGTATTATCATGACATCACATCATAAGTAACCAACATAGGACATAGATGACAAGACATACAAATAAATATCATCATACATCATAAATGCATCATACATAAATCATCCATCATACATCATAGTGCATAAATCAAATAAAATCACATAACACACATGTAGGCCACATAAAAAATGCATCATATATATAGCATCATCTCAAAAAAATATAATGTCAAAGGATAAATTCAAGGGATATCCCAAAAATAGAGCTCGCAGGCTCGATAGTCAATACATAACATGTCATAACATAAAGTTTGAAACATGAAGCCAAATATAATAAGCATGTCCCTAATAAATTCTCCCCTCATCCCCTTGTGGCAAAGAGTGTGGTGACCGAGGACCTGTGCCTGGCACTGAGGTAATTGGTGGAACTATAGCAGCCTCTATATGTGAACCCAATGGAACTGACATTGATGGCATCATCTCCATGGTAACATGCATCTGTGACGACACTGCGGCATGACTCTGTGAAGCTGAAGGATCTATCACTAGAGGTGGACCAAGTACTAATCTATGGCTTGAACCCGATGACCCCTGTGAGTGTCCTGACCTATGACTGGAGGAGTGTCTGTGATGGGACCTGTGACTCAAAGTATTCCCTGAAGAGGTCGAGCCCCCTGCACTGCTCTGGCTACCACTACCACTGCCTGACCTACTGCCACTACTCATCTGTGTCCTAGTCAGAGTGGGATCTCTCCTCTCAACTGGCATGACCTACTCATATAACTTCCTATAATGCCCAAGCCATACACTAACCTTTCCAAACTCCCAAGCCAAATCTGCAAATGGTCTTGTACATAGTCATCCAAACTCTGTGCACCATTGTGTTGCCTCTTGCTGATGGATCACTGCTTGATCTTGCTCTACCCTCGTCACCTCGAGCTCTAATCATAGGACACTGACCTCTATTGTGGTTGCATCTAATCTCCTCTGCATGTTTTCCAGCCTCTGATCTATTGTGGCTTCATGTGGCAATGGTGAACTAGATGGTATCTCCTCCTCACCCTCTACCATCCTCCATCTTAGGAGCCTCTCGGCCTCATCCATAGCCTCATCATCATCTTTGCCATCATCATCCTCCTCTACGACCTCCTCTCCACTAACTCCCTCTTCCTAGGGCACATCCACATCCATCTCAACCTCTTGCTCCTATCTGGCAGCCTCCTCGGCCACACGCTCCTCCTGTCTCTCCTCTTCTCTCTCCCCCTCCTCGGCCACCTCTGGCATAGTATCCAATGCCCCTCTTTCCACACATTGTCTCACCCTCCTAGCCTGCCTCTGGCCATCTCTCCTCCTCCTTTTGCCATCCCCTCCATCATCTCCATCATGTCCATCTCTCCCTCCACCCCTACCTCCATCCCTATCATCATCTCGCCTTCTGCCCCCTCACCTAGTGTAATGTCCCCTTCTCATCAGTGATCTGTTCTGACACTCATCAACCTATTCTGGAAGCTTGTAGGCTCGTTTGAGGTAAAATTAGGGTTTCCATGTCTAGTGATTCTATGGCTTTTCAGGGAGTTTACTATTTAAAGTAAATTCTAATTTTGGCAGTGTGATGATTGTCAACTTTCAGGACTTCATTTCCAGTTGAAGCAATTATCTGAATTTAAGTTCTGGCTTCTAGAAGTTTTATTTGGTGAATTTCATAAATAAAGGCATTAATGTTTTAAATTGCAGTTGACCCCTTGGCCTAGGAGAATAACTTCAAAGTTGTGTTAAAAGGTGGTTATGAAGGGGGACACCTTCATATGCTTTAAATATTATTCAAAGTTTAAATGCCTTGGAAAAAGGGACGACACACTTTGAGGAGTTATGTTTTAAATAAACTAAAAATTATATTCTTGCAAAAGGGATGCCACTTGAAGGATTATTTTTAGTTTGGAAATTTGTAGAGTCTCATGTGACCCTGGGCGTACTTTCTTGAAGAATTGAAGAGTCTTCTACTCTTCTATAAAATGAATGCTTTGCTTCAGCCTTGGTATCTATGAAAATTATGCTAAAGTTATGTTGTTGGAATGACAATTGATATTTTGCTTCGAGGATGTATACCTCCTAGCCTTTCATCCAATTTTGTGTTTGAAAGATAACACCTAGTTGGCTACATTGTTGCTTCTCAATATTAGACTAGCAGATTGAGCTCATTTGTTGAAGAATTTTGGAGTTTTTATCAATTCTGAAGTTATTGGTTCATCTACAGCTAAAGGTGGTTTTTGCTTACAGCTCTTGGAGTAAATTTAATTTGCTTGTGGGTATTTTACCTATCTATTTCTACACCCAAGGCGCCCCCTTCTACCAATTTGTAGATTTTAATTTGATGTTTCTAATTTTTACTTGCCAAATCGCCCCTCAAGAAGGTCGTACCATTCATGGTGCATTGGGAATCATGCAAAGAAATAAATTCCAAGTTTTTGTTGTTGTTTCTTCATTTGAGTTTAGGTGCCTATATTCTAGCAGTACATTGGCTTTTGTTTCATGCAAATTGGAGGTATTTTGAGTGAGTTGTGAATATTTCTTGAATTTCATAGTTGCTGATCAGAATTTCCAAAATCTCAGTTTTTATATTAGACTTAATTAGTTTTTTTTTATTTTGGCCTATTACTTTAGTTTTGGAGTGTTAAATCATTCTTTTAATTCATTCTCCACTTCTTAGCTTCATTTTCTATCATTGTAATACTCGTATTTGCAGACTCTTGAATTGTAAGGCTGTGATTTAGTAGTACTAATCCAACCAGTGTGATTGTTGCAATTACTTGTTTAATTTTATATTTAATTACCCTGTTTACCGCCAATGTGGAGAAAATGAACATTAGATATCTCCTTGTACCCACTCTCAAGTGGTGAATCCCCACTCTCTAGTGGATGTCCGCTGTAGCGGATGAATTAGATAGTTGTAATTTCCATGGCTGGTTATCCACCTATTGTTTCAGTTTTTGATTAATAACTTTGTCATATGTTAACACCTCACCCTCAGTGGGATCTTGAGTGCACATTCTTGACGTTGAGTTTACTTCATTTCAAGTTATTGTATTGTAGTTTCTCTGCCATATGACAACACCTCTCCTTCCTTGGGATTGAGTGTGCATTCTTGGCGTTGAGATATTTTCAAATTGGATTTCAATTTGGAGCTAACACTACTCAAGTTGGCTAGTGCTGGTTTATGTTGTGTAAATATTTCAAAAAAATTGGTTAGCATATTTCACCTAGCTCATGGAACACATGGTATAACTGATCTCCTATCAATCGGCGTTGGCCCATCTAGATCTATCAGTGGCACTGGACGATGTGCTTGCCACCACAAGTCATAATTTGTTGTCGTCCTAGGGTCTGCAATCCCACCCCTCCATCCCCATTGTTGCGCCACTAGTGCATCAATCTGCTACATGGAAAAAGGTATAGGAATCGGTGGCCCCCAAGATGACTCCCTGGAAGATTCGGCATACTCGGTCGTCCCTACTGATACACCCTATTGCTACCCAAATTGTCTTAGTACGTGTTGTGGTAGATACATCTCTATGATGAGCTAACTCTGCACTATCCTCCCAATCAAATAGCAGTTATGTCTACAGAAGTTGAGATGGTCATCCTCATCATCCCACTACTCACAATCTCTGTAAGGCCTCCAAATGAATGAAATTATGGTGTCGATCTGATGGCACCACCAACCTGTCTCTCCCACCCTCGTCTGTTGTAAGGCACCGACATAGCAATAAGCATATGGCATCCCCTCTGCTAGCTGTGGTCTCTAGATAGGAGGTCAGAATATAGTGACATGCTCCCAGGCCCATATCATCAGAAGTGGCCTACCACATCCAATGCTTTGTGCTCTCCTCTAGGCCACCTTGTGGAGCTGATGGTAAAGCATGCCTAACAATCAGGATCCCCAGGCATAAACAGTCATGTCCCACCTCATGCCCACTAGAATATCACCCCAACCAATGGGAAACTCATGTCTGCAGTGGTCAAGAATCAATACTCTACCAATCAATGTCACCAATAGTGCATCAAACTAGCCATAGTGCTCCGCCATAAACTCCCAGCGAAGCTCCTATCCCTCGATACCAAGTCCTGCACCCTCATCCTGATAGTAAGATGTAAAGGTCTAATAGCCATGCCAAGCATTGTAAATGATCGGCTCTCCTTGGATCAGCAGACGTAGAATACAGTAGACGTCCTCAAGCGTAACTATGGCTTCTCCTGTCAACAAATGGAAAGAGCATGTCTTTGAATGCCATCTCTCACATAAGGTAGTCAACAATCCCCTATTTGCCTAAATAACAGGTATATAGGCAACATAATACAAACCCAGCTGCATCAACTATCGTCGCTCTCACAAACTTAGCTAATCTCAGAACCTGAAGGTCGATGGCTTGCTCTCCCGAGTATAGATGGGCGCTAGTTGTCTCTACACATGGTCAAACAACACATCAACACCTTATGGAAAATTGTCATTATCATCATTATAATTCAAAAGCATTTAATATTTGAAACCTATCAAAATCAACCTTAGTCAAAGTCCAGGTCAAATGTGTTGCTCAAAATAACAAATGCATCGCAAAATGACATATGTGGCATTATAACTCTCAAATGCGGCACAAATATTGTGAATGTGTTGCAATTTTTAGCATATGCATCACACATCCTTAGCCCACCCCAATCACCCATTTCATTTGTGTCACGATGCGTCAAATGCATCAAACGTGAATGTGAATGCGGCTGACACACATGCATATGCATCGCAGCACATTTGTTGTTGTCCCTAAAACCCTAAATGTTGCACGAAAAATGATGAAATCACAAAGTGGGATAGGGGTACATACCGCTGGCTCTGAACCCTCTGGCTATCTGAAGGTCCACACGATCTCCCCGTGATGCTCTGTGACTAGAATCACCATCCTCGCGAAAGTCCTCCTTCCTCTGAGCTCTCAAAATTGCTAAGGTGAATAGTGAAAATGAATTGAATTTTACCCCTTTGTCAACCTATTTATAGGATCAAAATGACATTTGTCAACTCTTTTATTACTGAAGGCCCTTTTGACCAACTTTGACCACCCTTTTGGCTGCTCTAAACATGTCAAAATTTGAAACCGCCTGTGCCATTGCTTTTCTTATCACAAAATTGACTTATCGGGACACTTTCCAGATTTTTTTGTCACCTAGCCAAAATTCAAAAAATTTCCCAAGGGGGCATCAGTACTTTGTACCTTCCCTGGGGCATTTTTTTGACTTATTTTCTTTGTCACAATGCAACATGCTACATTATGACAAAGAGGGGAAAAATGTAAACACTTAAAAATGACCTAGGCCTGCAAGCTCTATTTTACCACTTTCATCCTAGCATAATTATGACATTTAATTATGTCCTCGGTCCACTTTCCACTATTAATTAAATAATTCATTATTATTTAATTAATTCATGTCTCTTATATTCTTCATGATTATTAAATAAATAAATTATATTTATTTATTCAATATGTCACTAAGGGTCTATTGTCCTCTTACAATTAAATAAATTTCTTAATTTATTTAATTACCTTTATTCATTTATTCTTCCTGATTATTAAATAAATGAATTATATTTATTTATTTAGTATGTCAGTAATTCTCATAATTAAATGAATTTATTAATTTATTTAATTATTGGTCATATCCTCTAAATTAAATAATTATCTTTAGTTATTTAATTGCCAAATTTAACATTTCTCTCATTTTAAATTAATTAATTATTTAAAATGATCCCACATTATTAACTATCACTTGATTTAGTAAATAATCTAAAACTCGATTATTTATTGTCACACAAAATCCATATTTTGAATTAATTTAATTCAAAATGGTAATCTTCTTCCAAAAATCAAGTAATTGAGCAAATTCTTGATTTTTCAAATCTGCTTTTTAGTTCAACTCTTATCTTATTCATTTTTTGAATCTTACAAATCAAGCAGTCTTTATCTTCTTGATTTTTGAAAATCTTTATCTCTTTGACTAATTATCACATTTTTTAAAAAAAGAGGGTAAAAACTTTATTAAATCAGAACAGCATTACAAAGTCAGAAGAAAGAAGCCACAAGGGGCCCAACAAAACAAGAATTAATTCACACCCAAGAAGCATCTCATATCCTCCGCAACCCACTCCTCAAGATCAGGGGCCATGTCATTAGGAAGATTGCCCCAACCATCCACATACCAAGAATCTGTCTTCTCCGACGCCCATCTAGCCAAACCATCAGCCACCCTATTCCACTCCCGCGGAATATGGCGAAAAACAATGGACTCCAGAGAAGAGCACATAGAAATAATCTGCTTGACAACCACAACAAGCTGCCAATTCATATCCTCCAACTGCCGCTTATTCAACATATCAATAACCACCTGAGAATCAGACTCACAAACAATCCGCCGCCACCCAAGGCCAACCGCCCGCTCAATCGCCATAAGGATAGCACTAGCCTCCATAAGATTATTGGTATGCAAACCACGATACATGGAAAAGAAAAACACCACCACTCCCAAGCTGTCTCTACCAATACCACCAACTCCTGCATGCCCAGGATTACCCCTAGAAGATCCATCCGTATTGATTTTTAGCTCCCCAAGAGCAGGTGGACACCAGGAGCCATCACGAACCACCCTCTCACGCCCACATCTACGATGCACACTGCCCAAATTTCTCCTATCCCCAGCAACAAGACCCAGGGAATTAACAACACCCAAGTCCCCAGGATCAACTGGCACCGACAAATCACACTTTGCAAATAAAGACTCCTGCAAAGCCCCAAGAATCCGCCTCCAAAGTTGCTCAAAGACTAATTTTTTATCCAAGAAAATCCGTCTGTTGCGCTCCAACCAGAGATGCCAAACAATCAAGCTAGGACCAATGCTCCAAGCAATTTTCAGAAAAGAGGTTTTGGCAGGAGATGATCCCTGTCTCCTCCAAAAATCATCCAAGGCAGAGACATGGCAACACGGTAAACTCCAGAGATTCCACCAGTGATGCCAGATATTCTTAGCAAAAGAACACTGAAAAAAGAGATGTGAGAGGCATTCTTCATGCTGACCACACAAAACACACATGGAAGGGCCCTGGAACCCCCGTTTCCAAAGATTGTCCCAAGTAAGACACTTACCTTGGACAACAAGCCAAGAGAAAAAATTACACTTAGGCCAAGCAAATTTATTCCAAACATGCTTCCACCAAGGAACCTCAGAGCTCCCAAAGGCCTGTTTATCCAAAACCTGATAACCAGAGGCAACCGAAAATTTACCTCGCAAATCAGGACCCCAAGCAAGAACATCCCTCTCAAGAAGAGAGTTGCAGGTGCGATCTGCCAGAATTTTAGCAAGCATTTGACGATCCTCCAAAGCCCCACCAGGAGGCCAATCCTGAGGATCCTTCCACCTGGATATAGTAATCTGACTCAAGGAATGTTGAGATTTGAAGTCAGCCACATGACACCAACCCGCCTCCTCAAAAATCTGGCACAAGTCCTGAAGTTGGGGATGAGAAGACAAAATAGGGGGATGACCATCCCAAGAGTCATGCCAGAAGAGAGCTTCCTGACCCCCATTACAAATCCAAAAAAGGCCCTGTTTCACAAGCTTGGCACCCCGTTTGAGGGTACTCCAGATCATAGAACCTTTCCCCTCCAGACTGAATCTTACAACCTCCATGCTTTCCACTGCACCCAAATATTTGAGGGTAAGAATTTTAGCCCACCACATATGCTGTTGAGAACACCAACGCCAATACAGCTTAGCAGCCAAGGCTTGCCCATTCAAATCAGTTCATCGTAAACCAAGACCCCCTTCATGCTTCGGCCTACAAACAACATCCCATTTCACCAAGCTCCACTTTCTATGAAGGAGATTACCAGACCACAGGAATTGACGAGACAGTCTCTCAAAATCTTGGATAAAACTTGAAGGAGCAGAAAGAACAAAGCACTTATAAAGAGGGAGAGCCTGGATCACGGACTTAAGAAGAGTCACTCTTCCAGCTGAGGAAAGCCACCTACAAGTCCAATGGCTGACCAAACTTCGAAACTTGTCAAGGGTCTCTTGCCAAAACCTTTTTGGGAGAGAACGAACGGCAAGAGGGATTCCAAGATAGAGAAAAGGAAGTGAACCGATTTGGAAACGAAGAATACCTGCTAATCTCCTTTGGATACTCTTAGGAGTATGAAAGAAGTAAATGAGAGACTTACCCTCATTAATACGCTGCCCAGAGGCCGCCAAGTAGCTATCCAAAACATTGCGCCAGTTCAAAGCCTCCTCAACCCTTGCCCTACCCATCAAGGCAGTATCATCAACAAACTGAAGATGAGTCTGAGGAGGAAGATCATTTCCCCAATTCCAACCCTGAATCAAGCCACTTGCTACCTGAGCACGAATAAGCCTTCCCAGTCCCTCAGCAAGAAGGATGAATAAGTAGGGCGACAAAGGATCTCCTTGTCTAAGGCCTCTAGAAGCACCAAACAACTCAGTGGGCTCACCATTGAGAAGCACTGAGAAGGAGGAAGAAGTAACACAACTCCTAACCCAATCAATCCAATCACTAGCAAAGCCAAAAGCTCCAAGAATCTTGAATAGAAAGCTCCATTTAACGCGATCATATGCTTTTGCCATGTCCAACTTGATAAACATAGATTTTTCTTTTGAGGATTCCATAGAATGGATGGTCTCTGCTGCAATCACAACACCATCCATGATCTGTCTGCCAGCAACAAAGCCCCCCTGCTCCTCAGATATTAACCCACCAAGCCAAGGTTTCAGCCTTTCAGCAATCAACTTAGTAATAATCTTATAAACAACATTACATAATGCAATAGGCCGAAAAAGATCCAAAGAATTAGCCCCCTCCTTCTTTGGAATGAGAGCTAAAAAAGTTGCATTCAAAGACTTCAACATTTGTTTATTCATGAAAGATTCCTTAACAACCTCTAAGAGGTCCAACTTAACCACCTCCCAAAACTCCTGAAAAAACTCAATAGGGAATCCATCAGGCCCCGGGGCTTTACCTTTCTTCATATGAAACACAACGTTCTCAAGCTCCAACAAGGTAATAGGAGACATCAGTGATTCATTCATTTCATTAGACACTAGCTGCGGGATACAATTCAAAATCCTTGTTTCGGCCTCCTCAGCTGGAGGCGAATCTTCAGAAAATAACGAAGAGAAATATCTTATGCATTCCGCAGAGATAGAAGCAGAAGAGGACAAAATTTCCCCATTAGACAACACAAGAGAAGAAATAACATTACCTTGCCTTCGGTCTTTAACTGAGTTGTGGAAAAAAGAAGTATTCCTATCACCAGCCTGAAGCCATTCAATACGAGACTTTTGTTTCCAAAAAATTTCTTCTCTTAACTCCCATTCCTCTACTGCTTTTGTTGCAGCAATCTCTGACAAACTCAACTCTTCTGTTAGGCCTTGATCACGAATCTGCCTGGTGATTAAGTCCAAATTATCCTGAGCCTTTTGTTTTTCATGAAACAAATTACCAAAATGTTGCCTATTCCATCTTTTCAACTTGTATTTGACGTACTGTAACCTCTTTGAGAATGAATACATAGCAGTGCCATAAGCTGGCTTCCCAAGATCCCACTAGCCAGAAATCATATCATGAAGAGACTCATCCCGGAGCCACATAAGTTGGAACTTGAAAGTCTGTCTAACACATCATTGAGGCACAACAACCACAAGCTTAATAGGCCAATGGTCGGAGCCACGACAATCCAATATTTCAGAACTAATCATCCACCTATCCCCCATCCAAAAACTAGACACCAAAAATCTATCTAGTCTTTCAGAAATAGCAGCATCTCCAGTTCTCCTATTATTCCATGTGAAGACTCCATTAGTTGGTTTGACATCAAATAACCTCAAAA
Organism: Sequoia sempervirens; assembly: GCA_007258455.2. Taxonomy (NCBI): domain Eukaryota; kingdom Viridiplantae; phylum Streptophyta; class Pinopsida; order Cupressales; family Cupressaceae; genus Sequoia; species Sequoia sempervirens. Next base: position 36,128 of record VDFB02107587.1, on the reverse strand, counting down.
GAGCCATATTATCCTGCAAGAGCCTAGAGGAAGGCTCCAAATGAGCACTACCTCCTCTCTTCTCTTCTAAGGAAATGATCGCATTAAAATCACCAGCCAGGATCCAAGGCAGGTAAGGATCCACAGACCTCACATGTCTAACATGATCCCACAGTTGTGCTTTACCTTGGAAATCAGTCGGAGCATAAATATTAGAGAGAATAACTTTCTCCCCTGACTCTAAATGAGAAGCAACACAAGAAATTGAACTCTTACAGGAGATCCACCAAAGAGGACTAACCTTTCGAGGATCCCAGAAACAAGCCGTGCCACCAGAATTACCCAAAGCACCCACACATTGACATTGGCCATGACCCCAAATCCTAGGAGCCACACTTAACATACTATCCACTGATAACTTAGTTTCCTGCAAGAAAATCACATCCGGAGAATGAATGCGAATCAAATCTCGAATAGCCTTTTGTCGAGGGATGCTATTCATACCCCTCACATTCCAAGAAAGAACTATCATCGTTGGGGTTGGGAAAAGTGAGCATCAATAGTCTTCACCGAGCCAGCCTCAACCAATGTCTCTCCAGCAAGCTTCACCTTTTCTTGGTCCTTTTTGCGACCAACCTTAACTGATTTCTCAGGAATCCCTTTCTTAAAATGTTTTTGCTGCACACCCAAAATAGAGGAAGAAGGTTTAAGCTTACCTAAATCAGGGCTGTCCCGAGCCTCCGAGTAGACCTTCCCAGCACCAGAGGAGCCACTAGAATCACCAACAGCCCCATCCCCCGCACCAATACCTAGAGCAGAAGGAGCTAGGCCAGACACCATCTGAGGATCCTGGTCACCAAGTTGATCCACACCAGGGACCACCAAAGGCAGTACCTCAACCAACTCCTTAGGACCAGAGCCATCCACCATTTGCATATCAGCTGTAAACCCTTCCTCTTGAACTAACTCATCCAAAGCCTCAAATCTATTGAAAGTTTCCCCTTCCTGTCTATCTTGAAAGGGCCTCTTTTGGCCCCGGCCTCGATTGCGAGGTTTAACAGGAACAAAACCTTCCTTGTCTGCTGCCAAGCCCTGCGTTGGATCCTTACCCTTTTCCACCCTCGAATTAGATTGGGTATCCGCATTAATTTTACCTCCTGTGCTCAAAGCCCGAGGACACCTCCTCAGCAGATGTCCATATTCATGACATAGCCGGCACCGAAAAGGCAACATTTCATAGTCCAATGGCTGGGTCCAGGAATTAGAGCCAACAGTCAAATCAATAGAATCAGGTAGAGGCTGACTTAGGTCAATCTCGACACAAACCCTCGCATACGAAAAGATTCTCTTATCCAAGGTATGTTGAGAAGGACCAATAGGCTTCCCCAACAATAAGGCAATCGATTGTAAAATATCAGTTCTCCAACATTCAAGAGGTAGTCGAGGAAGGCGGACCCAAACTGGGACCCTAGAAGGCAGCTCTTCTGCCGAATTAAAGCCTGCATGCCATGGTTTTATGAAAAGACCTACTTGGTTATAAAAATAAGGCCCCCCTTCAAATGCCTTATTTCGATCTGAAATGCATGAGAAGTCTACCAGGAAGAAATTGTTTGCAGCCACCAAAACATCAAAGTCACCCTCCGGAGACCATGTCTTGCGGATCCAAGTGTCCAAGAAGGAAAGAGAAACCCTCATCCCCATAAACTTGCAAATCAAAACATGTTTGCTGTAATAATCTAGATCATCCGCAACCGCCTCTGATTGAATCACCAAAACAGGACGAACATGTGCCCTCTCCAAGCATCCATTTACCTTATGCATTTTAAAGGTATTCGATTTTGTCCGACCCTCTCCAGGAGAAGCCCCATCACCAGCCTCCGACACAGCCTTGTCTCCCCTCACCTCATCAATCGATACATTCATTGCCATTGAGACCCCCCACCAAAAACACCAACCAAAAAACCCCAACCAAAACCAACCCACCGCTATTGCATGCAAGAGAATAAACTTCAAGAAGCGCCACCCTGCACAAGGAAGCAAGAAGATCTCCACCCAGCCAGCAGAGGAGAAGAAGATCGCAGAAAAATATCCACTCCCGCGTCCGTGCCACGCACCCAACAGCCAGCACCAAACAAAACTGAAGAAACCAGCGCTTAGAGAAAAAGAGAGCAGAAATGGCCACCCCTGGCCTCAACCCGCACCACACTAAATCCCGTCCCACACACCGCGCCAACCAGGAGGAAGGAGCTAGGAGGGCCCCCTCGCCCAAAGCTCCCGCATGTTCTCTATGTTCGGCATGTTATATCTATTAAGGTTTCGACTAATTATCACATTTATTCTCAAATGCCGATTTGATTTTATCAAATGACATATTGACCACTCATTTAATAATTTTTCCCTAACCCTAATTAGGGATTGTCACATGAAATCTCATCCACTGATTTTAGGATTTGTCAACTTTTAATCTCGTCCGTCCATCCAAAATTGCATTTTCTATAAAATGCCAATTTGGACACATTCTCAGGATGACTTCATTATTATAGCCATTCATGCTTAGAATTTACTTGACATTTAGCTTATTTAATTTTATTATTTTGTCATAAGCATAGTCATTAGTCATAGGCATAGTCATTATTTGTCATCAAATCCTTCAAAACTTGCATAGGACATAGTCACAATCATTTGCTCATACACACAAATTTGAGGGCAACAATCACAAGTGCTGCAAGCTAGAAGGTGTTATGGAAAGGAATCATGGAAGCAACAAATATCTGGTATAATCGTTTATGTTTTAAGCTTTCTTTGTATTCCATAGTTTTTTTGGGTTTTGTTTATTAATCTAATCTACTAACCTACCTGAAAATAGCCCATTGATACAATCTTAAACACAATAATCATTCTTGGAATGTATATATAGAACAATGATTTATTATTGTTTTGTTGTTTGATGCTTTTAACAGAGATATCATGCTGAATGTAAATAGAATTTTGTGATTGAAGTTTTGAAAACATGATGCAAAACAATTTGTACAACTGTTATATTTAATATTTTAGAGATTCCAGAATTAATCTTTAAGATATTAAATGTATTAGAATGGAAGTGAAATATGATTTGAAGTGAAACCGAGAAACACTTTGTATTTTACATTCTATATTGTTGATGATTAAATGTGTGTATGCCAGTGAGGCACTCTTGTAACTAGTGAGGTTCTTTGGTCAGTGAGGTTCTTTGGTCAATGAGGCCATTTTTGTCAGTGAGACATTGTTTTATTGCCAGTGAGGCATTTGAAATCTATTAGTGAGATAGTATTACTAGTGAGGCATTGTAAATAGATTTTTTTTTTCAAATTAAGCCAGTGAGGCATCATTTTTAGAGTGGTTTTTCTACCCCTAGAGGGTTTTCCACTCGCCAATTTTTTTTTATGGTCTCGTTGTTTTAATGTGATAATATTTCAAGACTATGATGATCTTTGGTTTGCTTTAATATTTCTTATTTCAGTTCTTTAATGAGTGCATTCAATTCATGAATGCATTTATCATTGAAATATTAAAAGCATAAATTATTCAATTCTTTTTAAGTGAAAAGTTAAAATTTGTTTAAGACACTGGTTCACCCACCCCTCTTAGTGTCTTCTTCACTCCAAAAAGTGGTATCAAAGCCAAACCCTTGATTTAACAAGCCTAATCAGCTTAAGGGTCCCTGGTATTGGAGTGTTGTGTCTGATATGACAAAAAGTAGGAATAGGAATACGAAAGAAAAATCATAGTCTACAAAAGTAGAAATTCCTAAAGAAAAATCACAGCTTGTAGAAGAGAAGATGTCCAATATAGAACTTGATGAATTTTTGGTTGACATGAACGAATTAGATATAGAAGAGTGTGAAATTGATTTTGTGGGAGAATTATGTACAACCCTAGATGAGATTAAAAAACTTAGGAAAGAGAACCAAAGTTTAAAAGACCAAATTCAATAAGAAAAAGCCTCTGAGAACAAGATAGAGATAAAATAGGACAATTGTGAAAGATTAGAATCTGAAATCGGTTCATTGAAAACTGAGATTGAAGATTCTAACATGTTAATCATCTCCTTGAAAATAGAGGTTGAAGAAGGAAAGAGAATAGTAGAGAAAACTAAATCAGATTTGGAAGTTAAAACTATTAAGTTCCATAAGCTTGAAGGAGAAGTTGTTGCTTTAAAGAAAGATCTTGAAGGTCATAAGATTCAGTTAGAAAAGTATAAGAAGTTTTTGAAAAAAATTTAATGCACTAGATGATATGTTATGTAAGCAAAAACATTCTAGTGATTCTACTAGTCTGGGATATGAAATAGGAAAAACCTCTTCAAGTGGAAAAGAGTCAAAAATTGAAATATTTTTTTGTATCTGCAAATGAGAAAGGATAGAGTTTTAAGGTCAAAAATGTTCCAAGGAAGAAAACAGACTTAAGCTATACTACTGCAGCTTTAAAAAGTGATGACAATAAGAAATTAGAAAAGAAAACTGCTGATGTTGGAAGAAGAAGAACAAATAAAATCTCACAACCTTCACCTATCAGAAAAAATCATTCAATGAGGTTCAATTATCCACAATTCTATGGTTATCGTTTTTCATGTCATATTTATGGTCATAGAGCTAGAGATTGTAAAATTTATACAAGAAATGATGTTCTTGGTTTTTCAAGAAGATATGTTACTATTGACCATCTTGTTGGGAATAATATCACTTGTTTCAAATGTCATAATATTGGACATAAGGCACATTTTTGTAGGAGTAAGTTGAAGACATCTAGAAATAATAGAGCAGATACCTTGAATAAGAAGAAGAAATAAATCAAAGTTTGGAGAAGGAAGCAAGTTCAAGAGCAAGAGAAAGATGATTCTAAGCTTGTGCATGTTGCACAAGAGGAATCACTCTGTGTTGAAGGAGAAGCATGATTCTAGGGGGATTTGGTATTTGAGGTATCATTCAAACCCCTCAGACAAAAATAGGGAGTTGGATAGTCATTTGTTGCTTGGACATTTGAAAAGGTCAGTCTTGGTAATGTTGTTTGATCCTTAATCTTTGATATTAGTGAACTTTAAGTCATTTAATTCAGTGGCTGAAGCTTTTTGATCTCTTCTTGAATTATGGACAATGACTTTTCTTCATAAGTAAAGGATGCATGATTCTCATATAATATGAACATGCAGTATCCATGATTGGTTTTAGAGCTCATTGTTAGGGGAAGCTTTTCATGCTTATTCTAATACCTGTTGGAATTGTTGGTGTTGATTCAATGTTAGTATTATAGTGTCAGTTCATACTTTGCAACTTTCTAGTTGTGGTAGTATAGTGACATCTCATTTTAGTACATTCTAGTGTTATACATTGTATTCACTAGTGGCAGGTTTTTTATAGAACAATGAAATTTCTTGTAGTTGCAGTAGTCTTCATTGTCTTTCATGAAATAATTCTCTTCATGTTTTGCATGACTATCTTTAACAACTTGTATATGCTGATAGGATTAATGTATCTGCATGTTTGTCATGATATTCATGATGTTTGTGGAATTTGACAACATGAAAGTAGCACTACAGTGGCATTTCAAATCTAGCAATAGAGTGGTATGGTGCAGTGGTTATCTTAAAGGTACATGAAGTTATATGACAGTGTTTGAAGATGTGATAGTGGTATTGTATAGTGTGATGCCAGTTTCAGGGTCCAAGCTTTCTTGGTAATAACATAAATGAAGTGCATGGAAGGATTTGCAACTTGCATGACAGGTACTCGAACAGCTTTGAGTCTTTGCTTCATCTTATATATTTAGTTAGGGGGGAGCTTGACATGATGTGTTTTCAATGCTTCTCATCATTTAATAGTGCACATAATGCTCATCAATGTTCAAATTTTATGCATTCTTATCATTTGTTTGGCTATGAGGTCTCAATATTGCATTGGTGAAATTTTTTACAAAGTTGAATAACATTTTTTTTAACTCATTCTCTTGGACAAATGATTGATATCTTATTAACAATGCAAGTGTGATAAAATTTATGACAATGATGCTCATCTTTATCTTCATCATGAATCTTGTGTAGTTGGGATTGCAAGTATACTCATTCTATTTTGTGAAGACTGCTATACATTTTTTCTAGTGATGTTTAGAGTGAAAGGTAATTTCAAGGGTTTTTCATGCTACAATTATTTCATGGTCTTTGTATATTATATTGAATGATAATGTGGAAGAAATAAGATCTATAAAGGTCAGTCCATTTCAAGAAAATATTTGAGGTAGTGATAGTGTCTCATGTCAATTAAAAGCATATAAGGGGTAGTGAGAACATACAAAATTATGGAGGAATATTATAGTCATGGATTCTTGACCAATGTCATAAAGAATTAGTATATTTTCATAAGAGAAGGACAAATAATTACAATAGTATCCAAGATTTGTGGATATGTAAAAGGTCAATCGAGTTGTGATAATAAAAGTCATGCATTGTATCAATGTTCTTTGTTAGTATTTATGCCACTATGATCTCAGCCTCAAGAAATACAATAGTGTGAAATTGATTTGTCTTAAGGAGGAGTAATGCTAATACTTGTTTGCAATAGGTTCATCTTCATTGCTTGGCAGTGCTCAGTAGAAAATATGTGGTGGATAAAGTATGTTTTGTCAATGATAGTTTACTGAGTCTACTTGTTAGATCAATCTCATCTTGCATATACCCAGTGGAGTATTACACTTAGTGATTTTGGTTATTTTGTACCTAATATCTTTTTTCTTTTGTTTCACACTATAGTTGGATTAATGCAGCCCACAATATAGTTCTTTAAACTTGACTTAAGATAGTGAACATTTGGTGAAAAGTTTCCTGAACTTTGCTTCCCTCATGGTGAGACTTGTGACTTTTGAGGCTTGTCTTAATGACTTTGGATGAAGATTCATGTGACATTGTGACAAATATGTGTATTCATGATGCATACATGTTTCAGTAAGTACAAACTATTACGAGCCTTTAAATTTCTCAGTTTATTATTATTTGTGGTACCTTGCACCATGAGGGTTCAATGGAATTTTGTCTTTGCTAAGCAACTATTTTGACATACCTTGAGGCATGGATACTTTCAGATTCTCCAGTGATAGTGATACCTAGTGGCATGAAGGAAAATCTTGTTCTTTGTTGGTGTTGTGTGAGCCATATGCTCAGTTCTCTGCTCCACCTGGTTTATATTTGGTGTTTTACTTTTATTCAGTCCAATATATTCTTGGTTTATTGATGGTGCTTTGACAATTAATTTTCTTGTGTAAGTCAACCAAGTGGAATAGGGGTATCGCAGTGCTCATATATCACTGTGTGATATCTTGTTGATTTTGTACACAAACTATGAATGGGCTTGCACACAGGTCTATGGTATTTCTTTATAATTCAAGGAATATGGAGTTTTGGTTCTACATTCCCATCTGAGCTAGAAATAGTGGATCAGATCTTGTAACAAAGATGGTTGTCTTGGATTTCTTTTGGGAGTCTATGTTCAAGTATTGGCAGTGGCATATGGTGTGTGAAGTAGACTAGAGGAATTCTTATTGACAGTGAATAGTGAGTAGGGTTTTTGCAAGCTCGATAGCAATCAGTGAAAGTGAGTAGGTCTTGTAAGACAATGATCATGTTTAAGGTTTGAACTCCCTTTCTTGGTGTATAGTAGTGCTTGTAGAAGGATAAATAAGACTCATGATTATTTTATTGAAAAAATAGTGATCTAATACTGTCTATATTCATTCTCATAGTGTTGAGCAGACATGTTAGGTTCATGAAGATCCTCATTCACATTAGTGCTTTCATAATAGGGGGAGTGTTTGAATATCCTTTGTCATTTCTGTCAAAAAGGGGAAGAAAGAGTGATATGTAATTGGTACCCCTTTAATCTTTGGCATTGTGTCAAAAGGGGGAGAAAGTTGATAGTTTACTTTGATGATTTACAGATGTTGATTTGATTTTCATGATTATGATGATCAGATTTTCTTATTATGATAGTTTGATCTGATGTTCATGATTATGATGATCAGATTTTCTTATTATGATAGTGGTATTGATGGTTGTGGTTACATGTTTAGCAACGTTGAATTGATGATTTAAATAGGTACAACTTTGGGTTATTTGACACCAATGCCAAAGGGGGAGTTTGTTGACCCCGGTGGTATCTTTGGTTGGCATTGTTTCAAATAGGTATATGCAAGGGTTCAAGGTGATTGACAAGATCACAGCTATATGGCATTTCACTTGGTGATGGAATTTACAAAGTGTTCTCACACTTGGGAAATTTAGTGTTGGTATTCATCATTACAAAGATAGTGTTGCTCTTTAGCATTACAAGGTCATTCATGATTCATCTTTGTGATATTGGATTACATGGAGTAGTTGTATTCCTAGAGCATACTTGCTAAACATTAGGGTTTGTTTGTATGTTGTAAATAGTTTTTTAAAGGAAGAATGAAGTTTAAATTATATTTGCTTGGTGACTTGCTATAGTAAGTCAAAGTCACTTAAGAGATCACTTAAAGGGTGTTATCCACATATGAAAACTGATTCCTTCCCTTAGCACACCTGGATGAACAAGGTTTCTCAATTATGCAATGTATGGTAAAAAAATTTATAGTATAATGCATAAATGGTGAAAAAAGTGATAAGAAGTATATTGTTGATGGCATATATTTTATTAAGGAATCATTTTTAATTATTTTTGGTAAAAGGCATGTGTCTCGTACTTCTCAAATACACTTGCTAAATGACACATTTCATTCTTATGGAATCATTATAAGAGGTGCTCGGTTAGGGCACAAGCAACTTAGGGTTTGTAGTATCAATCATGGATTTGATGGGTTTGTGACAAGACAATGCTAGAAAATGGTTTCATAATTTAGTCAACTCAGATTCAGGCAAGAGGATGGAGTTTTTAAGTGATCATGAAATTTTTATTTTTACCCTTAATTCTCGACATACCAGTAATATTGTTTCTTCATCACTTTATTTTACTTCAAAGCATAACTTCTAGTTATGACTTTAGTTAAAGCTTGTTACTAGTTAATAAATGGTTGAGCATTGGATACAATGTTTTTGACATAAGGTTGTAGTTTGTTTCTTGATCATCCTATATAATGAAGTGCTAGTTTTATGAGGCTGTTGGGGTTTATTTTTCAGCTACTTGGTAACCCTTGTTTGAGTAAGTTAAGCAAACAATTTTTAGGTTCAAACAAAGATGTGTTAAACATTTTGTTAATTGTTAAGGTAAGTTGTTATTTTAGGTATGCTTCTTTCACTACATATGCTTCCCTTGGTAACACTTGAATTCTCAATGTCGTTCTTCTCCACATTTGAAACAAGTTCCTCTAATTGATCTCTTATCACATCCCCTATCACCCCTTTGGTACCTCTCATTATTGAAGGTATTGCTTCTTATTATGTCATTGTTGTAGAAACTCTTTTCCTTTCTCCCTAGAAATGATTTCCTTTTTTTCATTGTGGTATGGACTTTTTATGCTCCACATATGTCCCTCCTTTGCCACATTATGGTCTACTTCTTTGGAATCCACCTCCTCTATAGGTTTTTTTCTTTTGTTCAAATCTCATGTTCAACTTTTCCTCAAATTTAATCACAAATTGATTTTTATCTTCAACTATTTTAATTCTTACTAAACTTATTTATTATAGAATTTTTGTTCTAATGCTATTAGTGTGTAAAGAAAATTTCTCCTTGCTATCTCCACTATTTCCTTTCTTGATGATCATATTATAAATTTTTTTGGTGCACTACATCATTATCTTTTCTTTTTCCAATATTTTGCAATCACTTTAGCAATTCTAGCTCATAATCAATACACATGAATTGATTCTTCAACCTTTTCACCATTCTATCCCATCTTGTGATTCTTTTTTCCCCTCTTATTTTGATCTAACTAAACTTCCTTCTACTAAATAGCATCATGTCCTTTCAAGTTTTTTTGACAAATCTCACACTCTTTAGATCTTAATTTCCTCATACTCAAAGTACTCTTCCATATCACTTATCCAATCAATAAACTCATTGGGATTTAAATATCTAGCATTTGAATAAATCTCAATTATAGGTCTCTTACTAATCTTGGAAATATATTTGAATATATTGATCATATTTGATGCTTCTTCTTTTGGGATTTCTTCTTTCAAATATGTAGCTTGATCTCTAAATTTATCATGTTCACTCTCATCCTCATGTCAAATGTTTAATCCTCTTTTCCTATCCTCTTCTATAGAATCCAATCGAATGTTAATTTTCCTTATCATTTCAAATTTTTATTCCATTCTTTCTATACCATTGACCATCCTAAGTTTTCTCTTTCATGGCATACTTCCTCAAATTTGGTGCAATTCTCTCAGTTTGGTGATTTAGATACAAGTTTGAAACTACCTCATAGTTGACACTTCTTTGCCAATAACTTGTAAGCTACCTCAAGTTGATGATCTATTCACTCTTGGATCTTTTAGGAATTACCTCCCAATGGATCAAAAACTTACTTTGATACCACTTTATGTAGTCATAGATGAGGGGTTTTGAGAAAGAACTATCCAACCATGTAGAAAAGAGTTAACACAACATGATCAACATAGAATAGAATAGAAGCTTCTCATTGATTCAATATCACATAATGATTACAATGGCTCATTGGCCTATTGCATGTAGATTACATATATAGATTGGCTCACATGATGCCACATAATACTACCATGCTACTAGCTCCAATGCTTAGTATCTAGCTCTCTAAACTTCCCTAGCTAACAATTTTTTTACTATCTTCATTATTGTATTGAGCTAAATTCAAGAGGTGTTTATATAACATCTCAAAGCTTAACTAATGATCTGCTTTGATCACAATTTTTTTTGAATCTTAATGTCTTTTATAACACGTAGGTCGACCAAAATCAATTGATGATGCATTGGGTGTTGAAGAAACTCAATGTAGTTCTAGTTGAAAGTCCCTTTCATCCTAATATTCCTTGAGATATTTAGTTTGATTGTTACAAGACATTGTAAAGGTTCTTCAAACCTAAGTTGATGAATTGAGTGCTAACTATTCTAAATTTTGGTATTCTAAAATGAAAACTTGATGTATTTTGATCCAAACTCCTATGATTTCGATATGATGTACATAATCTATTATCGAACAATGATTCGTTGTGGCAAGATAAATTAATATTATATGATGAAACAAAATAAGCAATATTGGGATGCTTTTGCATCATTTGATTGACACAACCCATTCTCCATCTCATTAGCACCAATAGTATGTTACCACCTATGCAGTTAGGTCCCACATAACAATGACTAACACTACTTGCTAGTGAAGAAAAATATGTATGCAAATACACATATTTGGTTCATGAAATAGAAGTCCTAGTAGATTTTCATTTTCACTTTAACATAGTGCTCATAAATTACACACATTGCTAGTATCAAGTCAATCTTCAAATAGGAAAAAAGTGCACACATGAAAGCAAATGATTTAGGCTTTCGTAGCATATGCCTTAATGACTATAATTTTGAAGTTCAAATACGACATAAAGAAAGGGAAATTCACACAAGGGCATGACATGAAATAGGGTAATAATTGAGATAGCTTAGTATAGGCACAAAACATGAAGACTAGTAGATGTTTGAAATAAGACTTAATAAAAACCTCTATAATCAATTATAATTAGAGAGGGTCATAGAATGATAGAAAGAGTAAGAAAAAAAAAAATGAATGCTAATGAAGATAAAATATAGAAAAAGATAAGCAACATCACAAGACTCATTTAAATCAAGAATACAAACATGACTAAAATGTGATACAAATTATATAAAATGATATGCATGATAAAAATTGTAACATTTAAATCAAGAATGCAAACATGACTAAAATGTAATATAAATTATATGAAATGATATGTATGATAAAAATTGTAATCATGAAATTTAAATATTATAAATATCATAAACATAAAATCAAAAGATATAAAATGGGAACCATTAGTATAATGATAAAGCTGAAACAAAATCATATTTAGGTATAATAAAAATTATAGGGATATTTTAAATTGTGTTTCATCATAAAATCGTGTAACATAGGTACGTAACAAGGAAAACGTGAAAATGCAAGCTGGTAACGTGGAACATCAAAATCAAACAAGGCATATACCTACTCCATAAAACTTTCGACGGCGAAGAAGACTAGAATCAGATTTCTCTGTGAGGCATGTGCGCGTGGTCCATAACACCAACGTGGTTTTTAATTTGTCTTATAGCACTCGGGACCACTATTTATGTGATTCAGAGGAGCAGCAGAATTGAGCATCCCACGTGTCACGGTACATGGTACATTCTTACATGCTACCGTTCATACTGAAAAGAGACCTCTTATTGGCTTGTTGGGATATTGTTTGAAATGAGAATATTTATTTTAATCAAAATTTTAATATTTAAATTAATTTAATAGAAACAATTTTTTGAAAATTTAAATATTTTTATACTAAATATTCTAATGTATTTTACATTAAAATAAGTTTTTAAATTTTTATTAAATTTTATTAATATTTTAAATATTTTTATAATTTTAAAATTATATTTAAATATTGAAAGTTTTACATTAAGAAATAAAATAAATATAATAAGATATTTAACAAAAAATAAAATTAAAAGATTTATTTCATATATATAATTTTATCTTTTATAAATAACTTTCATTTATACTCTTCCTGCACTATGCCTGGAAAGCAGAAAATAAGGACAGTTTGCACGAAAGTTTAAGGGGAGAAAATTGAGGAACTCGGGAGGCATTCAGGCCATGCATCCATGCGGGTGCATTTGTGGGGCTAGATAGCCATTGCCAATATTCTAGTGGTAGAAACAATTTTATATTCACATATATCTAGAGCTAATTCAAATAAGGAGAATGTTATTTAAGTTATAATAATTAAAAAAAAAAATTGGTCAATTAAATTAAATTGATCGAGGTATTTTCTAAATCAAAATTTGTGAAAATCTTACATCGACCAAAATTTCTCATATTTAACTTGTTATATGTGCTTACATGAAATCTTTTTTTTCTAAGATATACCATAACTTTATCCCCAACAAAAAATTATTTTTCTTCACTTTTTATCTCCTTGTCCCTTTCACTTATTGTACATTATGTACAAGTGCTCCCTTATCTGATTGTTTGTTATTCCCATATACACTATGAATTCTTCTATCTATTAACTAGGCTCCTATTTACTACTTTTGTTTGTCCATCAGTTTGTGCATGAAATTTTGAATGAAATTTTAATTCAATCTTCATATTCTTCTATTATGTGTTCTATAAATATCGATGGAATTCAAGATTCTATTTCATAATAATCCATAAAATCTCATAGTCTTTCTAAAAAGTAGGTTAGCAACATGTACAATATAATGTGTCTTGTTACAAGAAATAGAATATGATATCTAGGAAAATTTTCTCCTCCAAATATAGAATCATGTCCCCTTTGAATTTTTGACAATCCTAATATGAAATCCTTGTTGATATCCAACCAAGGTCTCTCTAGTACTATCAAAAATTGATGTAATCTTGTATTTTGACTAATCCCCTTGGCAACTTGATGACTCCTACACTCTCAAACAAATGTCCTTATATCCTTATATATTTGAGGCAAAAAAAAATCACTAATTGTCTTATAAATGCACATATATCATGCTGATCTACCACTATGTTTCTCTTTGATCAAGTTCTCCCTAATTGAGCTTCTAGAATTAAATAATTAGGTCCCTTTGAATAGATTAACATATTTAATGAAACAACACAACCACTTACTTGTGTCTATTACAATTGCTTCCCTACTTTCTTTCTAGGCTTTCGCACTCCTATGCTTCAACACAAATTTAACATGAACTCTATCAAACACATGTTTCTTTGATTCAATTTACATTAGTTCTAATACTATAAGGCCTGATGGTCAATGTATAAAAATAAAATTTCCTTTGGAAATGGGTAATGCCTCCACATCCTCAAGGAATGGATTATGGCATAAAACTCCTAATCATAAAATGAGTATGATGGATTCTTAGTCAAGGAGTGTTGTAACCAAACAACCTAATATAGGGTAGAGGGGCCTATAGTGGAGCAGGGTCCAATAGTGGGGATAGAAGTAGTCTTCAGTGGACCCCATAGTGGAGCACCATAATATCCAATTGTAAAACACTTTTTATCCATAAAGTACGCAAACTAGAAAATCATGTGATGTCACATCAGCACATCAATAAAACATGACTTAGTGCACCATTATCGGTCTCACTTTTTTTTGGGCCTTTCTGGATAGCTCAACAAAAAGCATGTTGATGTAGCCCTGAAACGAAGTATAGAAGCACGTGAGTTGCCAAATAAATTGATGTACAAAATTGGGAATGATTTGAAATTTCCACGTAGGATTTTGAGAAACACAAAGTTAGGGTGTTCCATTATAGTTCCCTCTCGCCTAGCAGCCAAACATAAAAACATGACAATATCCACAATCACAAAATCAATATTGAAAATGTTTTATCTTCTTTGAAAATGATAAGAGTATACCAATTTATCAATGTATAGTTTCAAACACATGACAACCAAAATCCTCCAATTTTTTTGAACCAAAAAAATAATTAATTAGCTATTGTATAGATATCTAGTTAGATAGTTGAACTGGTTAAGTTCCAAACCGTTAGCAGTTGAACAAACTTCAAATTTTACCGGTTCATTGAACTTTCAAAACAAGTCACAACCAATCCAATGCACCATTGAACTCCTATAATTCACTTGGAAACTCATGAACATATATGTAGATTTAATAAGAATGGAATTTCCATGAAAATCTACATCTGATCAAAATTCTGAATTCAAAAGTTCTAATCACCATCCAATTTGTGCAAAGTTTAGTTCAAATGAACCCATAGGTCCGAATGAAAGTGAATTAAATTTCAATTTGGTGGTAGTCCACCTTCCATCTTAAGAGAGTATAAACCTTCATATCACCCAATCCACTTGTCCAATTTAGATGCAAGAATCCACATTTACGCTTTTATCAAATTCTTTTGTGCATTATTTATCACGTTACTCCAAGAGATACCGTGATGCTTAGAATGTGGAAATTTTCCATTCTTATGAATCCCAAATATAATGATACATTCTCACAAAGTTTTTTTTTTTTAGTAACTGAAGTAGAGTGCAAAGAATGAGCAGTAATACGTTTGTATAGGAACACTCACTACTTTATATTATGATTGTAGCCAAACACTAATTTGTATACTTTTAGCATATATTTATTATTAATACTATTGCCCCAAAGTTTATAAATAGCTATTCTTATTTTGCTTAGTTTTTAATGTGATATTGACTTCACGAGATGGGAAGAAGTGGTTTCATGTATTTGTTTGTCTAATTTTATTTAAAATTTTGATATATAAATATGAAAAAAATGTATGTGCTCTAAAATGTAAGGCTGTATTATTTATAGATATGTACATTGGTCATAGGTTTGAATTTTCAATTAATTTTTTTTATTCAGAAAAATGCAAATTAAAATGAGTTGGTGTAAAAAACTACATGAAAATCTTATGAAAAAAAAGCATTCAGCTATAACAACAAGAAGAACCAAGAACAATAACATGGACTATAACCAACTAGAAGAAACAATACAAAGGACAACTATAGAAGCATGAGACAAGATAGAATCAACAAAACAACAAGGTGCACCAGCCACCAACAGTGACAAAAAGGTAGAAAGACAAAAACATGTATTACTAGAAGGTTAAAAAAATGTACATGTACTATAAAATGTAAGGTTGTATTACTTACAGATATGTACATTGCTCCTAGTTTTGAATTTTAAATTTTAACTCTTGGATAAATAAGGATAGTGCATGTGGCTAGAGGTCATAGAGGTTGAGTAATTAGAACTTCACAAAATTCTAAATAATAAATTTAGTTAAGAAGTTATATGACACAATATTGTAATGATGTGGTTCCATTCAAAGGGTGCGAGATTTATTTTTGTGGTGGGGGTGATTTTATGATGAGACTTTGGAATATACTTTTGTATAAACAATACATTTAGTTAAGAAGTTATATGACACAACTATGTAATGATGTGGTCCCATTCAAAGGGTGTCAATCTATTTTTGTGGTGGGTGTGATTTTATGATGTAACTTTGGAATATACATTTATAGAGGGGGAGATGATTTTTAAAGTACGGTTGATTTTTTTTTGTACTAACATAAGATTATTTTGTCATGTGATATCATAGAGCATAAAAATTTCTAAAAGCCAATCATCATCTTAAAAAATGTAACATTATCTATTGCTATAAAATCTATAAAAGCACTTACTTGTCAAGAGCCCCACAAAATACTCCACAAGACCATTTAAAATAAATTAAATGAACCCCATAAATTATAACCTTAATTTATAGATATTTAAAGTAAACACACATAATTAATATTAAGACAACATTATTCAAAATTTAAAATGCACATTAAGTCTTATCATCCATAACCTACTTTTGAGATGGACACGATGACGACCAAGTCTTACCACTATAAGTTTTTTTCTTCAAAGTTACGTGAACATGTTAAAAACCTAACAGATATACAATCAAATTTCATACGTCTTGTAAATAAGGATTAAAATGATTAGTATCATTTAATTGTATTTAAATAGTTCAATAATGAAATAGTCAATAATGATGATTTTTATTAACTAGCTGTAAATAGTCTTATACGACTGGGACTCCACATTAAACATGTGATACTTGCCTCCCAGAGAACTCTGGAATGCTTTAAATAGAGCAACAGAGATTAAGAAAAACCCATGATCTGTGTTGTTTATCAGAGCCAAAACAATAGAGTTGGAGGAGGGAGTGCTTGAGGAAAGCAAGGAAAATGGATTCAGTGAGGGTATTTAGCAGCAAAAATTTGTTATCAGAAAAAAATGTTCAAGTAGGTAGCCATAGATTTATTTCCGCCAATTTAGCTGTCCCAGTCTTAGGGATTGACCAAACAAACCAGACTGGTTTTCGTTCTCTCCCTCCATTGCGCAGTAATTCTTCTCGCATCGCCATGCGAAGAGAACAGAGGCAGTTCCACCCTCATCTTAATCGTGGGGTTTTGAGATCTAGGAAAGTCGCTGTGAAATTAACTTCCACAACTAGAATTGCTGAAACTGAAACTGAAACTGAAACTGCCACGGTAGAGCGCATTAGGGAATATGAAATTAGAGGCCAAGTAGTACTGCAGAAGGTGGCTTTTCTCAACCTTACGGACTACTCTGCAACACTGGCTGATGAAGCTGCTGAGTTGATGGGGAAAAAGGTTTATCTTGAGCTTGTCAGCAGCGACCAAGTTGATCCCGGTATTCTATACATTGCAGAATTTCTTTTAAAATCAATGATTAAAATTTCTATGGGAATGGCCATTCTAACTTAGTTTGCTCCTCTGCATCCAATACTAACTTGTTACTTTACCTTTCGAATGTTGTGCTTATAGATAATCATAGATAATCGCAGCTTGTATCAGTTTTAAAATTTAGGATATGTATTCATCGCAGGGTATGAACACTCAATCTTTTTAGGTTTTATATATTGATGTGTGATGTGTTCCTTGTAGAAACTGGACTAGGAAAAACGATTGGCCAGCCTTCTATTTTAAAGTGGAACCCGTGGGACGGACCCATTTCAAGTGAGAAACGCTACACAATCGACTTCAAATGGAACTCTGCGCTTGGTTTTCCGGGAGCATTTGTCATAAAAAATATGCACCAGAGAGAGTTCTTTCTGAAATCACTCACCATATCTATCCCAGGGCAGGGCAAAGTTCGTTTTCAATGTGATTCCTGGATAACCCCTTCTAGGCTCAACCCTAACGACCGTGTTTTCTTCTCCAACAAGGTGTGCTATAGATTTCATATCATAAGCAAATTCTGTTCAATATTTAATCTGGGTAAATCATGGGCATAGGATTGACATAAATGTGTTTTATCAGAGCTTTCTTCCGGAGGAAACGCCAGTGGGTTTGAGGAAATTCAGGGAGTTAGATTTGATATCCCTGCGAGGAAACGGAACCGGAGAAAGAAAGGTGTATGATCTCATATACGATTATGACGTCTATAACGATATAGGCGACCCTGAAAAAAGTCCAGAGCTGCGGAGGGAAGTGCTGGGCGGATCAGAGGAGTTCCCTTATCCCAGAAGGTGTAGAACTGGTCGTCCGCGCGTTAAAAACGGTATACAAGTGCAGTACCTTATTAGTACATTGTGCTTATAAATCTGTTTACAGTAGAATGATAATATAATCTTTCGCTGAAAAAATCTTTGGCAGCTCCGGAATTTGAGACCCGAGCAAGCTCGATCTTTATTCCGCCGGACGAAAGGTTTCCTTACACAGACTTTTCTGACTTTGGAGCTCACATAATAGAGGCAGTTGCTAACGCGCTAATCCCCACTCTCACTAGTCTCTTCGACTACGCCTTCGAATCTTTCGAGGAAATCAGTGAGCTTTACAAACGGGGATTGAGAAGCGTCTATAATTCTCGCTTGAAACTCCGTCCAGTTAATAGCCCAGTCCACTTTATCCAGGGACTCCTCGATGACGTGAAGGAAAACCTCCCGCTCGTAAATTTCAGCCGTCCACAAGTTGTTGAAGGTAAGATTAACATACATGGACTAGTTCTAATTTTGATTATATATTCTAATCGTATAGAAATGGGTTTGGACTAATGTTCTGTATAACAGTTGATGAGTTTGCATGGAGAACCGACGAGGAATTTGCACGCCAAACACTTGCAGGCTTGAATCCACTTGTCATTCAGTGCCTACAGGTAACCCGAATTCTCAATGTCCAAACCTGTTTCCTTTTACTGTTCTTTCTTGTTTGAAATAGCATCATTTGCTGTTCTCCGCCAGGAATTTCCCCCCTCGAGTAGCTTAGATGAAAAGATGTACGGCCCACAGAAGAGCACCATCACAGCCCAACACATAGAAAAGAACCTTGAAGGCCTTTCTGTGGACCAGGTAATTTCTCTCCTCAAAAACTTGATCTAGTTTTATCTGTGTAGTTAGTTGTCAAAATATAATGAAATTTAATGTAAAAATTACAGGCCATAGCATTGAAAAGGTTGTTTATTGCGGACTACTATGATGCTTACATGCCCTACATCGAGCGCATCAATAAACTTTCTAAAGATGTTAAAGCATACGCAAGTCGCACAATCTTTTTCCTCACCAAGGAAGGAACATTAAAGCCAGTGGCCATAGAGCTGTGCTTGCCCCCAACTAATGAGGAAGCAGCTGTAAGAAAGGTTTTTACACCAGGCAACAAGGGAACAGGGGAAGGAGCAGAGTGGCAGCTGGCCAGAGCCCATGCCAGAGTCAACGATGCAGGTTACCATCAGCTCGTCAGTCACTGGTACGTTGTATTTCAGTCGTCACTGACATGCTTTCATTAAACATCTCAATGACCCACACCGAGGTAAAATCAATCAGGATTAATATCACTTGTACTGATGGTAGACGGCATACCACTGGCTAGCGAGCTGCGAACTTATGCAAACTTTTGTTTTGTAATTGCCTGCAGGCTGACAACTCACTGTGTCGTAGAACCTTACATTATAGCTACCCATAGACAACTAAGCAAAATGCACCCAGTATACAAATTATTAATCCCCCATTTCCTTGATACAATGGACATCAATCAAGCTGCCCGTCAGAGTTTGATAAATGGAGGAGGTATTATTGAACAAGGCTTTACACCAGGAAAATATAGTATGGAAATTTCATCTAAAGCCTACAAACAGTGGAAGTTCAACGAGCAAGGATTGGAAGCTGACCTACTTAAAAGGTAAATGATACACCAATTTCATTGCTCACTGCAAGTTTAGCTTTCCTCAATTTAAATTAAAGGCCTAATTAAACTGAGTCTTCCATTTAACATGTACCGCGCAGGGGAATGGCTGTCCGGGATTCAAACGCACCAAATGGTTTGAAGCTTGTGATCGAGGACTACCCATATGCTGTAGACGGCATTGACATATGGTTTGCCTTAAAGCAATGGGTTTCAGACTACTTGTCTCTGTGTTACAAGGATGATCTCTCAATTAAAAGGGACAAAGAATTGCAGGCTTGGTGGGATGAAATTGTAAATGTGGGGCATGGAGACCTCAAGGATGATCCGAGTAGATGGTACAAGATGAATTCTTTGGATGAAGCAGTCCAAATAGTGACAACTATCATCTGGACTACATCTGCTCACCATGCTGCTGTCAACTTTGGGCAGTACTCCTATGGAGGATACATGCCCAATTTTCCCACCATGAGCAGGCGCTTCATTCCAGAGAAAGGAACTCCTGAATATGATGAACTCCTTAAGAACCCAGATGGATATTTCCTCAAGACTGTGTCTACTCCAACGCAGGCAACCATTATCATGGCTGTCTTGGAAATTTTGTCAAAGCATGCAATGCATGAGGTATACGTGGGACAGTTGCAGGGGTCCAGCATGGACAGAGTAGATGATCCACGTATTAGAGAAGCCTTCGCGAGATTTTCAGCAAACATGATAAGCATTGAGAGGAAAATAATCGAGAGGAATAATAACTGTGAAGTTTTTAAGAACAGGGTTGGACCTGCAAAAGTTCCTTATACCTTACTCTACCCTGACACTACCGATTTATCGAAATCAGGTGGTCTCACAGGCCGGGGAGTGCCCAATAGCATCTCCATCTAGTAGAATAAAAACATTTAATACGTTATAAACCATCATTGGATCCATTACCATTATCCTTAAAATTGCAGTCTCTTCTCAAAAGTGGGACCGTTCTCAAAAGTGCAAATAACGTGGCCTTTGAGGTGAATAGCGTACCTGTAGGTGCTTATAATGGAGTCAGAGCATATATATTTTCTGCTATAATAGGGTAGAGACTGGGTACTCCAAAGTGAATTTTGTACTTTCAGTCTGACTTATCGCAATTTACTTTCGAGTGAACTTTGTTTTTTCAAATTTATGTAGTTTCACTAAAGTAATATATAATTGAAATTTTGTAATTGACTAAAAGATGAATCAATTGGAATGGTTTTGAAAAACCATTTGATGTATACAGGAGTACTCTGGTTAGTAAGATGTAAATTTAAACTTTTATATATTTAAAATATAATACTTGTGATTTTAAAAGATGTAATGATGGGTTAGGTTAGGTTTTTAATAAGGTTAGGCTCGTTTTTCTATTTATTATTGTAAAAGTAAAATTAACATATAATGTTATTTCTTATTTAATCTTGTCTTTTCATATATATAGATATAAGAAATAATGTATGTATAGTAATTGTTTTTTCTTAATAGATTGGATATGTATGACTATTATAATTATGGATTTAACTTATTCACATTACTTTTTATTTAATCTTATCATAAATTTAATTAAATTATTTTATGTAAGAATATGTTGACATGCAATATATTCTAGTATTAGAGTTGACACATAATTCTACATCTCTATATCCCTACTAATATGTATTTGATCCTAATTATCACTAATTTTCGATATTTATTCAAAACCTTAAAATAAGCACTTTATATCTTATGTTCATTTGCTAAGGTCATGAGAGAGGTGCATGTCAACCTCAAGTAGCAAAAAGAATAATTCCTAAAAATCAATGCTCCAAATTCAAATTACAATATTCTTAGCCTCTTGTAGCTTGGTAAGATAATGCAATGTTTTTGAAATTAACCTATAGATAAATCCTTTGAAGCTACACTATACCCAAGGAAAAAATTATATTTGTTCCCTAATCTTATAGGATTACTCTTTGAAAAGCTCTTCTACTATTTTAATCAACATAAAATCAACTATTTAACCCATGATCCTAGATATGTGTCCATTCTCATTTGCATTTGCTTCATCATACATGAAAGATGTTGCTAATGAAATGCTACTTATAACCTTTTTTTCTTAGAATAATAAACATTATATTAGACCTCTCCCCTCCACAATAAATTGAAGGAATGAAAAAGCTTATTTTATTTGTATTGCACTAGTTCTTGTTGGTGTAAATAGGTGTTTGCCTAACTAGTTTGCTAGTGGATCCTATTTACATGTTACGTTTACTTAGGTCCTATGGAATCTTTCTAGAAGGTTGTTAGTTGTCATAAGATCTTATCTTATCTTTTGATATTTAATGGTTGTGTCATTGGGCATTTAATATTAGTTGTTTCATGACATAGGGTTAAGACATCAGTCTTGTTCACGATCCTATATACTCACCCATGGCTCAAAACATGACAATCTCATGCCTTGAAATGTCATCACCATCCCAGTTTTTGTCCCTTGATAAATATTCTTCTCCTCAAGATGAATCCTCTCTTGTTTCCTTGAGTTCCTAGATCTTGGTGGCTATAGTCCTTTAGCCAAATATTGTATGGTGTAGAGTATTTTATACCAACTCTTATAGTTCTATTATATAGCATATGTCATATTACATAATTTAAAATAAGCACTAGAGATATAAAATTTATAATCAAGGAATAATGGAGCGTAGATAATAAAACTTAAAACCAAAAGGAAAATATCAAACATATTTCTATTAGAAAAGAAAATATTTACAAATCTTGGTCCTTCCCCTAATCTAATATAAACCAATGCGTTCAAAATACAACTTCTGAGCTTTAATAAAATAAAACTGCTATATCAACTAAAACACTATGAACTATTATCTTTAAGTGCATTTCTAATTTTTATACTAAGTCATTGCAATCTAAATTTTAAATTAGAAAATATATTTTGACCTATATCTTAATTCCAAGTAACTAGCTTAGATCATTCTCCCCTTTCAAATTTTTGAACCTCCTAGTTCAAAGCTAATTTATGTGAAATCAACTTTAAAAAATATGAATCACAATGAACTTAAGAAATAAACTAGATTACTTTTTTATTTAATTTTTTTTATTGATGTAGGAGTGCTTCCATTTGAAGATGCTATTACATCAAATATGTAGGTAAAGGTTTAGGTTAGATAGTAGAACCATTTTTTAATTGGAAGATCCAAGCCCAACATTTCTTGAACAATAAAATTTGATACCAATACAGATCATTATATTTTGTATTTTCTCACTTTTATTCTCTTCTTAGATGGGGGATCCTCCTTCTTGAACACTTTCTTAGCCTTCTCCTTTTGTAGATCCTTGAAGGTGTATTGGTCCTTCTCCATTAAAAATCATCATGCATCTTTGCATCACTCATACCACCTTCTATTACACCTACATGCAAACAATTAAAATTTACCATATTTGTTTCCTCATTCTCTACATTATACTATTTAGGCATGCTTTTCAATTCATTTTTTGTGATGAGGTTTGCATTTCCTTTCTCTCCATGATGGAATTCACAAGATAAGTCACTTTTAGTATTCTCCTCTATTTCCTCGCAATAAACTCATGTACTTCTATTTTTTTCTATTAGTCACTCTTATTCATTCTCTAAGAAAGTTATGGTGTTTTACTCTATTTTTATAAATAATAATATTCTTTTAATATTCCTCTAGTTGCTTATAGATGTTTTTTGTTGCATGTATGAGCAAGTGTGGTGGTG
>VDFB02107587.1:0-12411 GCA_007258455.2 Sequoia sempervirens | reverse complement strand
CCTCTACATATCACCAATGCTTGAAATTCCTATTTGACGGCATAGAAATCACCATATATGGAGATCCTAACCCTTTTCAGTATTGTACCAACCTAAGGGGTATTTTTGAAAATCGGGTGCCCATCAATCAAGAGGCTCCTGGCTCTTCTGCTTCCAAGTACATTGACCCGTCCACACTCGCATTATCATCCACGTCTACTCCATCCACATCTTCCACCACACCACCATCTTCCACACTTCCTAAGGTTGAGTCCACTGTCAAGATCCAAGACCTAGGCTATAGAGAATTCAAACTACATATGGCTTATAGCATCATGACAATACCCAAGTCGCCAAAGATCTATGGTAGACCATGCTTTAGAATGGAATCCAAAGAAATTTTGAAAGTTCCACCAAAAATGGTTTTCATCAAATGGAGAGACATGAGCAATGGGGACATTGTTGATATTACAAGATTGCTCTATAAAGAAATGGAAGACCTACCCCCATTACCAGTTAAGAAATATGGCAAGGGATATGACCTAATGAAGGCTAAGGGATACGATGGAACTAGTGGCCTAGGCAGAAATAAAACTAGATGAAGATAGCCCATAGAACCTTTCAAAATACCAAAGTATCTTGGGTTAGCGTATGGATTTCTTGACAATGACAACTGACATACCAATGGACTTTCAAGTGAGTGCATGCATTCTTTATAAAGTTTCAAGACCATCAAGGAATCCCTTACTAAAACCAACTCCCCAAGAGTGGGAATTTTAGCTTTCCCTACAATCCTTAAGTGACTATTGCCTTGATGATTTGTTCCTCGAAGCTGGAGAGCTTACCTCTCAACAAATTTTTTTGGCAAACATTTAAAATCGATTAGGCACCAAATAGTCACAGTCCCATTTCCCTTCCCCATGACATACAAGCCCCCGCGATCTAAATCTAATAACCGTATTGAATACATCACGGTTGCCCGGATGACGTGACAACCACAACTTCAGGTGTTTATCCCTAGCGACGTATGAATGAATGAGACAAGTGAAGGGGAATATTGGATAGACTTTGATGTGGAATTGGATGATGATAATTTAATCTACAATATCTCTAAATCCATCTACATGCTTTCTGCATCCTCCCCTCAATTCACCAATGTTGACCATGGCATTTCCCTAGTCTATCCACTATTAATCAATTGGGACCAACAAGGTTCGCTAGTCTTGGACACCTTTCAGAATGATGAGTCTATTGTAGAGTTTATGGGATTATGTGAAGGCATACCCAGTGGTGATCACAAGGCAGGATTCGACATTGACCTAGATTGTGCAACTTACTTCAATGAGAATGCTCCATCCTCCAGTCACAAAATTAAAAATAAGAATAAAGAAAAAAATGAAACATCTTTAGGTGAAAACAGAAAGGCACCTTCTGATGACAAAAAAGTAAAAACAAAGGATGTATTTGTAGGTGAAAACCTCTCGCAGGCGCGCAAAGATGGAGGACTAGACTTTCTCACCATAACTCAAGAGAAATCAACTATGCCCATAGAGGACACCATAGAAGCCAACATATCAACAACAAAAGATCCCAAAATGGTCATCTTTGTTGCATCCTTGACTAAAGAAGAGAAACCAAAATTTTAGAAGTTCTTTGCATAACATAAAATCAACTTCGCATGGTCCTATGCTGACATGCCAGGACTAGACCCAGAACTGGTTTTGCACCATCTACCATTATTTCCAAATGCCAAACTAGTTAAAAAGAAGTTACACAAAATGCATCCTCAGGTCACTCTACTGGTCAAGGCTGAGTTGAAGAAACTTCTAGATGCTGGGTTCATATGGTCTATTGATTATGCTAAATGGATATCTAACCTTGTGCCAGTAACAAAGCAAAATGGAATGGTCTGTGTCTGCACAGATTTTAGGGATTTGAACAAGGCATGTCCAAAAGATGACTTTTTGTTTCCAAATATAGATATCATAGTCAACCTAATGGCAGGATACGAGATGTTGTCCCTCATGGATGGCTTCTCAGGTTACAATCAAATTTGTATTGCCCCGGAAGACCAACATAAAACAACTTTCACTTGTCCTTAGGGTACATACTACTAGAATGTCATGCCTTTTGGGCTCAAGAATGTAGGTGCCACGTATTAGAGGGCTATGATCACAATCTTTCACAACATGATGCATAAGATAATGGAAGATTGTGTGGATGACCTTTTGGCTAAATCAGCGACAAGAAAAGATCATTTGAAAGTGCTAGACAATTTTTAAGAGACTAGAAGAATATAAAGTCTGACTAAATCCTAAGAAATGTGTCTTTGGCATAGCATCTGGAAAACTTTTGGGATACATATTGTCTCAAATAGGCATTGAGGTCGATCTAGCCAAAGTCAAATCCATCATGGAAATGCCTCCCCCCAGAGGAATAAGCAAACTCAGGACATTAAAAGGCAGGGTACAATCTATCTGGTGCTTCATAGCACAATTAGGTGACAAGTGTCAACCATTCCAATATCTTTTATGCAAAGGCATCCCCTTTGTGTGGACAAATAAATGCCAAGAATCCTTTCAGCAAATAAAGGACTACCTACTGTCACCACCAGTCCTTATGCCTCCCATTTCAAGGAAAACCTTTGATCTTATACATTTCTACCACAACTTCAACATTGGGGGCATTACTAGCACAGAAAGACCAAGAAGAAAAGGAAAGGGCCATATATTATATCAGTCAAACATTGATTGGGTATGAACTAAATTACACATCAATTGAATGCGCTTGTCTAGCAGTCACCTTTGTAGCTCAGAAGCTAAGACATTATATCTTGACCCATCAGACATAGTTGGTAGCAAAGATTGACCCCCTCAAATATCTATTAAGTCGTTTAGCATTGACAGGACATCTGGAAAAATGGGTCATGATTATGAGTGAATACGACATCCAATATGAAGAAAGAAAGCGATCAAAGGACAAGTGATAGAAAACCAACTAGCAGATGTGCCTATGCAAAGTGATCATCCCTTAGTGACAGATTTCCCAAATGAGTCAATATTTCACACAAAACCCAAGTCACCTTGGAGGCTATACTTTGATGGATCTCATACTAATCATGGCTCAGGGGTAGGATTTTGTTCATCACTCCTCAAGGAGATTCTATTCCTAAGTCTTTTTGCATAGCATTTCCATGCACAAACAATGTGGTGGAATATG
Source organism: Sequoia sempervirens (assembly GCA_007258455.2). NCBI lineage: Eukaryota > Viridiplantae > Streptophyta > Pinopsida > Cupressales > Cupressaceae > Sequoia > Sequoia sempervirens. The sequence goes on along the minus strand of VDFB02107587.1, from coordinate 9,213 downwards.
AGGTACTAGTTACAGGGCTTAGAATGGAAATAAAATGGAAAATTAGAACGCTTCATGTCTATGGGGATTCTCAGCTGGTCATCAACCAAGTTAATGATGACTACAACACTAAAGATGAGAAACTAATGCCTTAAAAATGAATGATTGAAAACTTTCAAACATATTTTCATATGGTGACTTTTGAGCAAGTTTTGAGAGAACATAATAAAGTAGCAGATGCCATGGCTATGATCGGCTCTCTCCTTGACATTCCAAGCAATATGCCTCAGCTAGAGTTCTTGGTAGAACAACTGTTGGTCCCCACCTATGACATTCCTGAATCAGAGATGGTCTACGAGCTTGTTGGTCCTAATTATCCCTAGTACCAAGACTTTCATGACTACCTTAAGTGCCAAACCCTTCCCCCTAATATGTCCAATAACCAAAGTCCTTTGTCTAAAAATCCATGAGATATGCCATTCTCAATGACACCCTTTACCGTCGTAGCTTTGATGACACCCTCCTTAGATGTCTCGACACCAATGAAGCATGTACAACCTTACGTGAAGTACATGAGGGTATATGCGGGTCTCATTTGAGTGGTCCTACTCTAGCCAAGAAGATAACAAGACTTGGGTACTATTGGCCGACCATTGACAAAGATGCACTAGAATATGTCAGGACTTGTCGCCAATGCCAGATTCATAATGATTTGATTCACGCTCTAGCGCAAGAACTTTGGCTGATCACGTCTCCTTGGCCCTTCGCATAATGGGGACTTGACCTTGTGGGAAAGATCCATCCTACCCCGTCCAATGGCCACAAATTCATCATAACTGGGCCACTAAGTATTTTATGAAGTGGATCGAAGCCATCCCCTTAACATACATAATTGGCAAACAAATCTCTAAATTCATTCTTAACTACATCATTTTTTGGTATGGCCTTCTGCAATCCATCATCACTGATAATAGATGTTTGTTTAAAAACCAAGAAGTTCATGAATTATGTGAGCAATTTCAGATCCAACATCATTTTTCCACTTCATATTACCTACAAGGAAACAGTCAAGCTAAGGCGTCAAATAAAACCATTGTTAAAATCCTGAAAAAGACTATCAATGATGCTAGCCATGACTGGTATATTAACCTCAACCCTACTATATGGGATTACTACACTAGCATTTTTACACCTACGGGACCCACTCCATTTTCCTAGTCTTTGGGACTAGGGGCATCACCCCGCTTGCTCGAGGGTTGAAATTCCTTCATTATAAGTCTCCCTGAAGGGTTTAACTGATGACGAGGATTATAAACAATCGCACCTGTACGAGCTGGAGATGCTAGAGGAAAGAAGGAAGAATTTTCTTGAACCATCTGCGGGCATATCAAAATCAGCTTTGTTGAAATTATAACAAAAGAGTCATGGTTAGAAAGTTTGACATTGGTGACTTGGTCCTCATGCAGAATCCTAAGAATCAATCTGACAGAGGAAAACTTGGAAAGTTCAAACCAAATTGGTTGGGTTCATACATCATCATATCTCACGGGTTTTAGACATGTCAATTTCTTCTCAGGATAGTGAACAACTAAACGAGAGCCTATCAATGAATCTACATCTCGCATAAGTTAATGCATAACATTAGAAAATAAAACTAAAAACCTCGGAAAAAAACAAAAATATAAAAATATAAAATATAAATCACCTTGATGAAAAACCCCTGAATAGAGGCGTCACAGGTAACACAAAAAAATGAAAATAGCCAAAATAGTAAAGAAAAATAATTCATCCAACAGTGAAAACTTGGCAAACAGGCACTTTGGATAGGTACCATGGTGAAAACCTGGCAAACAAGCACCATGCTTAGTCAATCATTGCTCTTCCATCTATTGTTACTTTATCTATCTTGGCCTATAATGAAATACATTTTCCATTACCGCCATGACATTTACCATGACATCATACCCTTCCTCTCATGATTGACAAACGGTTGACATCAAGTCCTACATATTGTCCATCCGGCATCCCATGCATATCTCTTTCACGTCCTTTAAAATTGGCTAATTCTTGGACCTAACTAGGGGAAATTTTTTATCATGTGACTACAGTGGTTATCATACATGGTCTCGGAAATTGCAAAAAAATTTGAAAAAAAAAGACAAAAACATCATAAAAGTCTTGGAAAAAAAAGACAAAAACATCATAAAAAGTCCTAAAAAAGAGACAAAAACATCGTAAAAAGCCCTAAAAAAGACAAAAACATCATAAAAAGTCCTAAAATAAGATAAAAATATCATAAGAAGTCTTGAAATAAGACAAAAACATTATAAAAAGTCCTAAAAAAAGATAAAAACATCATAAAATGTCTTGAAGAAAGACCAATAACATTGTAAAATGTCCTGAAAAAAGACCTAAATATTGAAAAAAATATCGAAGAAATCCCAACAAGGTCACAATTTCTATAAAAAACAAAAAAATAGTCATTCCTTGTCAAGTCCATCAAATCAGTCGATCTTTGTCATTTTTCCAAACTACATTGTCTCTACACATTTGCTATGTAGGCAAGGCTCATCTTTGAGTCCCTGAGACATTAGGTAAGTCCTCTTAGGTTTATCAAAATAAAATAATGACACAATCTTTGGTCATGAAGACAAAGTCATTGGTTGCGTTGAACTACAAGGTTTCTGAGTGTATGACGTAGGCAAGGCCATTTGTCGATGAGCCCCCAAGGCTGCACTAGGTTAGTCCATTAGGGCTCATGGAACTACACTGACACACATGTCAAAAGTCTTCAAGTCAAGACAAATCATTTTCCAAATGAGAAAACTGTTAAAACAAAGTATGCCAAACATATACTCAACATGGCAATCACATCAACATGTAGTCAACACAAGTCAATTCAATCAACTTCAATCAAATTTGGTCAAAACTGTGAGGCCCAACCCCATCTATAAATTATGTGACATCTTTATAAGTTCAATTATGCTAGTTGGTGAATAAATATATGATTTAACTCAATTCCATATTTAATATTTTGATTTTCTTATGAACTAGTTTAAATGATTATTGTGATAAATTCTCTTTAGTAAATGAAAATGGGAAAACTGCTAAGAATGAATGTGAGTGGATAATATTTAGATTCTTGAACAAGTATCATATATGAAAAATACACTTAGACCAATATGAGCTAAAGAATTTTGTGTACCTAACATTGGTTTGAATCTCGCTAATAAGTTTCATGTTACTTGGGAAATGATAATGGTTAGGAACAAACCGAGACTTTGGGAAGATCAAGAAGAAGTTTCAAGAAGGATCCCTAGCCAAACACCATTGAGGTAAATTTAAAGGACAACTCTAATCAATGAGGAGTATACCCAAGATATGATAATTTGAGGAAAAATTATATAAATTAGATATCAAATTTGCATGATGAATTTTATTAGAGGAAAGAGTTTCCAAGAGTAAATTTACTAGTGTAAATAAATTATTTAGCTAAGGTTAGGTTTTCATTATTATTTCATGCATGCTCAAAATTTCCATTTTTCATAGGGAAAAGAAATGAAGATATATATGTATTATGATTTACTAACTATTGAATTTGATCTTATTGATATTTGGAAACAGGTATTTATTATATTTCTAACCTAACATGTATTTGGAAAAATACATGTGAGAGTAATGTCAAGGGTAAAAGGGAGAACCATCAAGACCCAAGTAAAATATTTATCTTTTGAAGATTTAAATTTTGACCCTATCACCTAGGAGGTAGTTAGGGTTTTGTGTAAGCTTTAATTCTGTTTAGGGTTTCAATGATTGGTAATTTAGTATAAGCATGTTTCGTGGAACCTTACTAAATTAAGTCAAGTGATTAAGGGTGTAAGTATAATTAAAGTTTTGAAATCCTTAGTTAGGTCTTGAATTTCGAATTGGTATTTAAAGTGGTCATTTTATGGTGTTATTTGGTCAATTTTATTGATATTAGTGCAAAAATAGACCCTTGGGGTCTAAACCTATGGAAGGAGGACCTTTTGAACATGTGACTTTGTCCTTGGGGCATGATATGACCCTTCAAAAGTCCACTTGAAAGAGTGTGACGAATTTGAGTTCTGGGAGTTGGGAGAAGTGACTTGTCATTCTCCCACCCCACTCCCCAAAGTTCATTAATGAACTTGGAAAAAGCACCAGGGCTTTCACATGTGTGAAGCCACCTTGTAAGGGATGTTGGATAGAGTGTCATTATACATTTCCCATTTTCTCAAAAGTCTCACACATGTGTGAGAACTTGTGGGGATATGTGTTGAAAGATTGAATGAGAGAGTGACAAGTGTCTCTCTCATTCAAGTGAATTCAAGTTGAATTCCTATATACTTGGATGGGAAAAAAGGAAATGGTTATCACCCACTTCTCCTTTTGGAAGGCTGATCACGGAGGAGGAGCATCCGGTGTGAGGGCAATCTTGCATCACCCAAAGGATGATTTCCATTTTTTCTGTTGTTTTCTTTTTGTAGATGTTTTTGTATTTAGGATACCCTTTTCGTCGAATAAGAGTTTCCAACTTTAGCACCTACCTTTTTCTGCTCAACTGCTATTTTTAGCAGGTTTGCATTTGAAGTCGTGGGAAGACAGAAATTTATGGGAAGGTTCAGGATGGAAAAATACACAGTCTGGTGAAAGAATCAAGTCAAGATCATTCATGACTTGAAAGTTATTCAAGTTCCAATTTCTGCTTTTTGACCTGAAAAACCTTCCGAGCTCAGTTTGAGGCACCAAATGATCCCGGATGGGCCTGAAAATTTGCGAAAATGCCAAAGTAGTCCGCCAAAGGCCTACTTTGCGAAAATCGTCTTTTCGAGAGCTTTCCGAAAAGGTATTATCATTGAAGATCCGACGGTCGGATTAAAAGTTATGGCTGCCGGAAGTTGGTGCATATTTTAAAAATGTGCTAATTTTCAACTGTGAATTTATCTTGAATTTCAAATTGTAATTTTGGCGCCAAATCGTCAAAAATCTTATCTCGAAGGTTGTTTTTGGTTCCAAACCGAAATGGGTCTATTTAGGGACTTGTTTCTGATTTTTGGGTAACTTTTTGGGAAAAGAAGTTCGCATGCTGTGAAAGGGGATCTGGGTAATTTTCTGTAAGTTTGTAATTTGCATGTATCACAGAGCTCGAGGATTTGTGATCCTCTGCATGTAAGATTTTTCATTATTGAATAATAAGAAAGTTTGCTAGTTGTGTGCATTATTTCTGTGTCTCGGGTTTGCTCCCTCGTCAAGAACTTTTCTTTGAATTTGGAGTTTTGGAAGAGAAGCGAAGTTGGAAGGGAAGCAAAGATCTCTCTCAAGTGAAGGAAGTGCTCAAAGGGAAAAATTGCGAAGATAAGTTATTTCTTTTCTTTTCTATCAAATTTGATTAATTAGAAAATTATTGTTGCATCATTTTGTTATGGCTTTCAAAACAAGTGGGAAAGAGTCCTTGAGTTTTTGCGTATATGTGAATTTAGAATTCATTTGGTGAATGGGTAGATAGAAAATTTTAGATAACTAATTTTGTTGGTCTTCCTACCAAGATCATTGGTAGACGTTTGTTTTCTTGCTCGGGGAATGGCTAGAGCCCCAAGAGGCTCCATGATGCCATTTATGGAAGGGTGGAGAGCAGGACTGCCTCATTGGCTTGTAAATAATTTAAATCATTTATTGCATAGTTATTAATGTAGTAATATAAGCTTAATGTGTGGACTTTTGTATCTTGTTAAAAATAAAAATAACCATGAAATGGAGAAAGATGTATTAGTTGATTATTCTTTGAAGTCCCATATTGATATTTTGAAGATGGAAATCCAAAGTCATTTTGAATTAAAGATATTTGGTTTATTGAAAAAGGGAAAGTTCCTTTCCTTGGCTTGGATACTATTGTATACTTAGGCTTGTCTTTGAATGAAAATTTTAATCTATTAGCTACACAAGGTAGATAGATATTTAGTAACTTGGGACAAAGGGAAAGCTTTCTCTTAAGATGATGTATAAAGGGATAAATATGTTTATTGAAGATGCATATTATGAAAGAGAGACATCCAATTAAAGTTGCACAAATGAAAATATTGGTTTTATTATAAGTTCATTTTAATGCTCTCAAGGATATTTGTCTCTTCTCTACAAAATATTAATGAAAATAAAACAAGAAAATAAGTATAAGCTTAGGGATAAAGCATGTAAAAGAAAAATTAAAAAAAAAAAATTGACTTTCCTTATAGCCCTCCAAAACCCATATTGTGAGTCTAAATAAACAATTTATAAATATGCAAAAGAAATAGTTAAAATATTCTTTTGACTCAATAAATCTTTTTAATATCACAATATTATTATATGTGTATATATTTTCTAAATGTTTCATTCTTTTTAATAATATATACATTATATATAAAATGACTATATATTTAAGAAAATATATAATATATAAAATATTATATATATATATATATTTGCAAGAATTCAGATAAAAAAAATATTTTATTGCAGCCTACTGATAGATAAAACAACAATATGTTGCTAAATAAAAACTGCTGCTAATAGAATAGTAATTTGTTTTTAAGTTCAAAAAAATTATATATATATATAAAACAAATGTATCTATAACAAAATAAATTAAATATTGATCAAATAAAAATAGTAGTTTCTGCAACATGAAAATAGGAGCAGTTACTGTGCTGTTCATATATATATATATATGAACAATAGGCTGCATTAAATAAAAATAATAGTTTTAAAATAAATAAAAGAGGGAAAGAAGTATACAAGCATATATTTATTATTTATGCTTGTAAATAGATATGATGTTTATATTTTATAATCATTTATTCATGTATATATATATACAGTGCAAGTGATTAGTTTAACAAGAGTATGAATTTTTTTTAAAAGTAAATAGATAAATAAGTGAAGAAGTAAATATATATGTTATAAGCAAACATATATTGAAATTAAAAATAAATTTTAATTTTTTTATTTATATTCGCTGCTAGATTAACAGAGTATACAAATAAATGGATAAAACCCTCTGTCTATATAAAAATAAAAATAAAAATATACACATATAATTTCCAATAAACAAATTCCATTCCTCTTTTCTGGTACAATCGACTCTTCTTTTCATCATGGACCCCTTTCAAATTTTGTATTAGAGGGTTTCTTCTGCAAAATTTCCTTACCTGCAAACAATAAATAAATGAACCAAAAATTTGGGCATGTGCATACAATGAGCTGCAGACATAGCTGAGTAAAAAGGAATGAAGGGTCTCTTAGATCTACACCCCGCAATAGAAAAATAAAATAAATGAAAATCTCCATACAAAATAAAATAGAAGCTAGAAGCTGTTGTTGCAGCTGTGCAACTCCTGATGTAAATGCCTTCTAACCCTGAAAAATTCTCAAAGAGGTTGCTGCCATTTTTATCCACCTGTGCTATCTTCATATGCCTCCTAAAGTCTGCTCGAGCTCACTTAAAGTTAGGGTTAAACCATTTAGTCATTCGCCCTTATGTCTTTGCCAGTCTGACGCCTGTCAATGATTAAAGCTGAGCTCCTCTCATTTATTTTTTTCAAAATGGACTTCAAATGAAATTAAAACTCAATAAATAATAAGCAAATAAATAAATAAATTTGTTGAGTATTCATTTTTCTGGTATTGTAAGTAGTAACTCGCTCAACCTTTTCTCACTCCGGTAATACAAACAAATAATACTAATGCAAAGAATATCGTTAATAAAAAATAATGGTAATATTGGGAACCGTGAATTTTATAATTAACTGTAGGCACTATCTTAAAGAGTTAGTTATAAATTAAATAAATAAATAAATGAGCTTGGTATTAATAGTAACATTGGTATGGTAAAAAAAAAATCGCGAGATATCGCGATTTTTTTAATGGAGGTATTAAGATTCGGCAAATGATATAAAGCTCGCAAAGCTTCAAAATTAGTCATACCAAAGTGGAAAGCAATAATAACATTATTTTATCGGGAAAACATATATGTATAGACATACATTTTAGAAATTAGTGATGCGGCCACCGTAAAATAATAAATTATGTCACTTTCGTTAATTGAGATTTCTTGGAATGGAAACCATCAACTACAATATGGTTATCATTGGGTGGTTGGTTCCTGCCAAATTTAAATGATGATTAAATGTACGAATAACTGGCTACGAAATAAAATTAATTAATGCCATTAATAAAGAAAAATAAGTTGCTAATAATAGTTAAATTTATTTATATCATTTTATATCAAATACTAACATTCATATTGATAATAAACCGTGATAACTTCTATTACAAAATAGAGGGAAGCTTCGGTATATATATATATATAAACATACATTTCATAGCATGATATTGTACTTATTAATACTATTTATAATACAAGGATATCATGATCATATACAATATGTTTTTTTTTAAGGTGGTGTTTTAGAGGAAGTAAATGACCATATAACGATATAATTTTAGAGGTGAATTTAGCTTCAACATATTTTAATGCTAAATGTAATATTGGTGTAGGATTGGGAATCAATGTTAAGATTTGATGACATTAATATTAATGTTAAAAATAAAAATAAAGAAAATGGACATTCATCTTATGGGGAATTTACTTCATGGTTCTCAATCAATCTAACAATATCTTAATCAGCATTTAGAGTTTTGTTAATAAATAATACTGTGTATTAATGATGTTAGTGTATATGTTAGTTTACAAACCTAAGTTGCTAAAAATAAAAAATAAAAAAATTGTTGAGTTCTCTTAGAGAAAGTTATGGGCATGACAAAAACAAGTTACATTATCATAACCAGTCAAACTATCAACTTTTGGTATTCTTCAAATGTGTCCTTCTGAAGAACTATCTCTCATTCATGCCTTAGGATGTGTCCTTCCTAGGCATCGTCATTGTCATCTGACATTTTTTAGGGATCCTCTTGAAATTTAAGGATCACCCCTCTCGACATCTGTATCTTTCAAATGTGTCCTTCTGAAGAACAAACTCTGTCATTTATGCCTTAGGATGTGTCCTTCCTAGGTATTGTCACCAACACTGTCACTGAAATTTTGAGTGATCCCTTTTGACATTTAGGGATCAATCCTCTTGACATCAACATCATTCAGGATGTGTCCTTGAATTTGGAAATCTTCGGCATTCATCATCTTGACATCATCAAAACCTTGACACCCTGGCATCTTTACAT
>VDFB02107586.1:0-10334 GCA_007258455.2 Sequoia sempervirens | reverse complement strand
CTTCTCTTTTGAGATAGTGATGACATCCTTTGTGTTAATTTTCCTTGTTTTAGGTTCTAGATGGGAACCACCAATGAAAACCTCTAACTCCTTCTTACCGAAGGAGGAACCCTCCTCAAACTAACTAATAGGCATAGTAGTAGACACTATCACACCAGAGCACAGATTCATCTGCAAGGATGATAAATAAACTTTGCATGCACCTGCTTTATTTTCCATACATTCCAAATATCTATAAACTTTCTTTCCAACAAGGATGTTGGACTTCCACTTAACATTCTCCTTTGACAGTAAGGGAACTTAGAAAGTAAAATACTAAACATGTGAGCAAAGACCCAAATCGAAAGGGATAACTCTCAACCAAAAACATTCTAACATTCTCAATTAGGTTTTCCATCATTAGGCTACACAACTCAAACTTTTTATTTTCCTTCACCATATTATGTGAAAGATACACAACAATAGCTGAAGTAGAACCTTCACAATTTCAAAATTATATTTTGTAAGTGATACTATAAGCAACATACCTTACTTTAGGATTGGAAATGATAGGATATGCATTGAAAAACTCCCCCTAAGCCGAGGCAATTGGCTCAAATTTCGGAAGAGAATGTACCAAGATCTCGTGCCATGGCAGAGTTCTCCACACTCGTTTCCTTTTTCTTCTAAACCATGACCGTTTTCTTCTTAGATTCATCTGATTATGCAAACTTCTTTTTATTTTCAGGCTTTTCCGGAGCAACATATTTGCATGTGTTAGCATAATGTCCGGGTTGACTGCACTTGTAATATATTTTTCCTATCTTAATTGAGTGAACCCTAGATCTTCACTGATTAGCTTTGTGACCATAATTATGGCATAAATGGAAATTACCATGAAAGAGATTATTCATTCCATTCCTTCTAGCTGAATTAGATAATTGACTTCTACAATGACTTGCTTTGTGACCAATCTTGTGACAATTAAAGCATTGAGTACTCGGTTCTAACTTTCTTTGCCCTTAGTGTTCTAATTTGAGCTTTCACCTAAGAAGTCAAGTCCTCCCTTTTCCTTGTGACATTTCTATATGGACAAGAGTTGATGCAGAATTATGCTACTTTCACATACTCTTTCTTCTGATTTCAGCTTTCTTAACTCTTGATCTAACTTCTCATTTTCTTCTAATTTTTGTTTGATGGTATCTTTGATATTTTCTTCAGTCTTCTTGCATTTTTCCATTTTTTGTTTGATGGTATCCTTGAGATTTTCTTCAGTCTTCTTGCATTCATCCAACTGTAGCTTTAGATTCACAACACTTCCCTTTGACTCCTTAAATTCTTAGCTGACCTCTCTGTGTCTTTCTTTGAATTTCCATATTTTCTCCCTTAGCTTTGAGATATAGGCATTTTCCTCCTTGATGTTTTCTTTCAATTCTTCATGTTCATATTTCGTGCTTTCCATATCATCTAACATTATCTTCAATTATTCCTCAAAGTAATAGTCTCCTACCATATGTTCAAACTGCCAAGATCTCCCTCAAGCAGTTAAGCTCTATCTACAAGGGACCAAGCTTTGATACCAATTCTTGAACAGTCTGGATAATTGAGAGAGGGGGTGAATCAGTTATCATAAAATAATTTTCTTGACTTTATTTAATTCGGAGAAAGCTTATATCAATTAGATAATAATCAAATATATATGAACATGAAAGAACAACACCATGCACAATGAACACCAGAATTTACATGGAAACCCAAGAAGGGAAAAACCATAGAGAATGCTAATTCTCAATTATAGAACACCAGTTAAGGTGATTTTTACAAAGGCTCACTTCCAAAATTCTCACTGAAGGTAAGGCTCACTGTCGGTGGGCTCACTGCCCAATTAATACAAAAAACAAAATGGTCTCACTAACAAAAATGAACTGATGAAGTTGCATCTACATATGCATGAAGTTAGTTCCGATTTAGAGGACAATATCTATGCAAAAAATCCGGTCAAGAATCTCCTACCCACTTTCCTGGAAAACCTCTACACTACTAATTACTTCTTCCTGAAACTTTCCTTTTGCTTCCTTCTATGTTTATTATCATGTAATCCTTCGCACTCTTGTTCACACACACCACACTTCTTGTCTTTTCTTTTACCAAAGAGATGTTCTATATATATATGCCTGTAGAACAAAGTAAGTTAGACTAGAAAAACATGTTAGCTTGAAGAACAACCTTGAAATATTCAATAAGGCTTAGCATGTTAGCACCGGACCCAAAGGATAGGTCGCACATAAGGATCTCCTTACCACATTACCAAGGGACCCATAAATAGTTCATACATAAGATAGTATAATTACCAAAAAGATAGCAAACTTTGAATTACATGAAATATATTATGGAGCCAATGGGAATACCACAACCAAGACCAAATCTTGATATCCATCAATTTTAGTACCAGTCGGAGAAACACAATTAGACATACCAAAAATTGTAACATGCTACATGAATGTTCGGATAGCAAGGATACTTGGAATAAACTTTGAGCACAACAATCGATATCAAAATATTAGACTTCATTATTCTGCATTAACTGTATTCCATGGATGTCCCAAAAAGAAGTATTTCCATATCCAGATTAAGAATAATATCCACATTGCTCAACATCAAAGCACATGATAGGATAGATCATTTTTGTCTATCATCTGGAGCACAACCTTCTGGATCTCGGGTTTTGACACCAATGACAACAATGCTAAATCATCTCAACATTTATTCCTCTAAATTAATTAAATAATTATTATTAGTTATTTAATTAATCTTCATCCACTTTCTAAATTAAATAATTACTTAAATGGTTATTTAACTTCCTATATTCTCTCAACATTATCCACTAATCAATAATAAATCAATTGAATTATTTATTTATTAATATCCACTTGTACATTCATTCAATAATTAATTTAATTATTTATTTATTTAATATCATGTGTTTTCCACCTCATTCCTATAGAGAAGGGGGATTTTCTACTCATGAGTCTCTTTATTCTCAAGAGAATCTCAAGGGGTGAACTTCCCTAAACTACCTCAACAAACAAAGCAAGAGTTCTAGAATAAAAAAGAGTAGGTCGTGGAGGTTTTCTAGATAGACTGATGAATTCTTAGTCAAAGGATAGTAGTGTAGAACAAGGATGACAGCACGGCGCATTAGAGTCCCAAAGGTGCATTGGAGTCTTGTATAGACTAGAAATCGAGAATATCATAGAAAACAACAAATCGACTACTGATAATCTAAATACTAGGAACTTCCAGATTGCAGGAAAGTAACATAATGTACTAGAACTAAAATGAAGTGAAGTATAAATGATAAAGTAAGAGAATAAGAGATAGAAACTACTCACAACAACCCAAGTAATGAAGCCTCCAACAAGGAAATATATTCAATACCTACATACATAAGATCAAGAGAAAATGTTGGGGCTGTATAGGGGTTTGCCTCTATCAAACCCCCATTTTGGTGTTCCCACCTCCATGGATAGTAAAATAGATAGAGAAAGTGAAAAAAGTAAGTGAATATAAAGTAATAAAAGCAATCCATGCTCAAGGAGGAGAACTTGTATCACGAGATAGATATTCAATAGCTAGGGGATGTGAGAAATCCAAATATGCTTGCAAGCACAAGATAATAGGGATAGTTGTGAAAGCCAAGAGGGTTACAAAGAGTGTTGAAAGAGCTTGAGAGTGTTGTGCAAGCAAGATAGATTTAGAGAGTTGTGGAAGCTTGAGAGAAGCCAAGAAGCTAGGGAGAAGCTAGAAGACCAAATAGATTTTAAAAATAGCTTTTAAAGAGAGAAGAGGAGGGAAAAGAAGCTTGTTGAGCTATTACAAGGCAACCGGGGCCATTATCACTGACAAAAAGAGTTGACAAGTGGAAAAAATGCTCGAAAATGGTTGTTTGAACATTGAAATGTCACAGGACACTAGCATGGCACACAAACATCCACACGTCTCGCTAGTGTCTAGACACATCACACTACAAAATGACAAGAACAAGAGAAGCACAAGGTTTGACGCAAACCTAACACAGGAAGGTAGCTACTGAAAAGGGATCCTGAGCATCTTGAGAAGGGAAAAGGTTGATGTAGGGGCTAAAATGAGCCTACACAAGTTCTAAGAGAGTGGACACTAAAGTGGATACAAGAATGTATGTGAAATTGCAAGGGGTACAATTTTATGACATTACATTTTTCCTCCACTTTAGCAGGCATATGAATCTACACTAATATGCACGCTAAAGGAAATATACTAAACATAAATAACATCATGGTACCAAAAGGATACTATAGAGGAAGTAGATAACTCTTTGAACAAAGGAAGCATTCCCTCCGACTAAAGACCTACAAAAAAAACACATTAGACAAGAAAGGTCTGCACATGACAACAAGGTTAGAATATAAAAACCATTACATCACGGGGTTAGAACATAAACATGAATAACACACACACACAAAGGCACATAACAAACTAAAGGATGTGAGTCAGCAAAGTAAAAGAGACCTCAATGTAGAAGGTTGTCTCAGTACTATGTGTCGTCCCCAAATTAAGAAATAACACATAGAAGAATTCTTAAATGGAGAGAAGAATGTAAGGATCAATTGCTTCAAGAGAAGAAAGCACCCGAAAGTTAGGGAAGCAACCAATGTCGAAGAGAGAAAGAGAATATACTCAAGATGAAGAAGATTCAAATCTTCATTCTAGTATATACAATTTGAGAATTCCCAAGGAAGTGCAAGCAAGAGCATCTCTTTTTCTGATCCCTCAAGTAACTGGAGATTCCAAACATTTGATTGATCCCCGAGAACTCACCTGATTCATCACGGCCGGAAGAATTTTGGAGAGAAACTCTGAGGCTACAAACCCTAATTTTGCTTTGGTGATTCTGAGGCCGAGCACCCCAGGCCAATGTGGGTGCTTTTGCTCTTATGATTTTCAATTTATCCTTCGTTTTATGTGTTCGTTCGATCAATAGCGATTGGCGTTTGATAGGTCCTCTAAGCTGGCGAACGAATTCCTTGCAAAGCTAGGTTGAATCCGAGTAAATCTCTTGGAGGTTACTAATCTCAAAAACTGATTTTGAATGTCAATTTATGGGCGCCCATAGCCTGTAGAGGTACTTTTCTTGTGATTTGCAATTTGCTCCTTTGATGAGACATTTTTGCTTGATTTGCAATTCCAGGCATTTCATGGATCTATTGAACTGACTGATAGATTCATTGGAAAGCCTACTCAAATCTGGAAAGAACCTGTTTGCAACTGCAAACCTTTAAAGCACTTCTGACTACCTAAAACCTTGGGCACCCCTGGCCAACAAGGTCACTTTTGTGCTCCAGACTTGGCCATATTTCAATGGTTTTTATCCTTCTCAAGCTTAGCATCCACTGTGTCGTCGACTGCGTTGACTGTGATCACCGTCTACCAACCACGCTTATCGTCTGCCAACCGTGCTCGTCGTCCGCGTACAACACCAACACCAACCTTTCACGTGTTTGTCGACTGCGTCTGTCGCCGCTCTTGATGTGTTGAATGTTCACCGTTGCGCGTGTGTGATCTACGAAGAGTCCAACATTCGAGACTTAGTATATTTTTCGCAATTTTCAATTTTTTAAAATCCCCTCTGCCATTCACCATTTTCTAACATCTTTCGCCATAGATTGTTCTGTGCAACATTTGAAACTTTGATTCTGACACCTAGTATCTGGCCATTCTCCATTGATGACCTCAAAGGTCCTCACTTTTCTTCTAAAAAAGCGAAATAGACCCACTAGAGAAAAGCTAATTTTTTTATGATTCTGACTGGACCAGTGTGATCGTGATGAAAGATTAACCAATCAAAATCATTTTGAGCCATTTCTAGAAAGATCCTATTTTAGGGTTTTCCTAAAAATAGGGGCCTGAAACCCTAATTTCAAAATTTTCAAAATTTTAGGAGCATCCTCTTGACAATAAACCCAGAAAAATCCTATGATCCGTTTTTCATTCAGAAATTACTAAAAATTGATAGTTGCTATTTTTAGACATTTTGTCCTTTTTGACTTTTGACGACAAATTTACAAGACTTTGACCTTTTTTAACAAAATACTTTAGTGAAGCAAAAATTTTAATTTTGGGTACAACACAGAACACACGTGAAGACTCATTGTACTTTTGAGATGTATGCTAAAATAAAGATTATGCAAGCCAAACATATAAACAAAACACTAAAAGATATTGAGACCGTAGATCAAAGCAAAGTAGGCATGAGATTTATTTCCTCAAATTCTAACAACAATAACACTTTTGGGACAGCAAGATCATAGAAAAGTAGGCTTACAATATGCAATCAATAAACTAAGGCATGAATCTCTAGGCGCCCTCCTTGAAATAAGGCACCCAACTTCTCCAGACTTAACCATTTTGAAGATTTTCAATTTTCTCATGCTTTCCATTCACCGTCTTTGCTGACACGTTGACCGTGTTCACCGTTGTGGGTGCATGATTTGCGAAAGCTAAAACATTGGCTAAGGCATTGACTGACAGGCACCTCCCTTGAAATAAGGCACCTTTCTTTTCCAATGTTATAATATTTTTTACAATTTTCAACATTTTGAATTCCCCTCCTCCATTCACCGTTTTTCAAGCATCTTTCGCCGTAGATCGATCTGTGCATCATTTGAGACTTTGAACCTAACACCTAGCAGCTAGCCATCCTCCATTGATGACCCCAGAGGTCCTGATTTATCTTATGAAAAAGTGAAATAGACCCACCAGAGAAAAATTGACTTTTTGACGATTATGACTGGACCAGCTTGATCGGGACGTATTTTCAACCAATCAAAATTAGTTTGAGCCCTCCATGCAAAGATTCTATTTTTAGACATTTTCCTAAAAAGTAGGGCCAAAAAACTGAGGTTTGTGTTTTGTAGACAATTTCATTCTAAAGAGACCCAAATCGTCAGATTTTGAAAAATCTGAGGATTTCCCGAACATGTGTGATTTCCTAAAAAATAGGGGCTAACATGCAAATTTCTATTGTTAGAAAATTTTGCCAACATCCTTTTGACAACAAACCTAGAAAAACCCTATGGTCCGTTTAATTTTTAGAAATTTCTAAAAATAGAAAATTTCTATTTTTAGAAATTTTGACCTTTTTTGACTTTTGATGACAATTTTTACAAGATTTTGACCATTTTACCAAAATGCCTTAATGAAGCCAAAATTTTAATTTTGGGTACAACATAAATCAGAGTAGAAACTGTGTACCAGAGTTCTGCCATAATTTTTAATGAACTAATTGAATAATATAGAAATATTGTGGAATTCTTAATTCAGTCTCTAGTGTGGATTTCTCTGGCTAATTATGCCTCGAATAATAACTCAGTTATGAATCTTCAGCACAGCTAACTATTAAATTGATTTGAGTAAGATCTGAGTGTGTTACTAGTGTTGTAGCTAATATATTTGCAACTATTTCCATTTGCAAGTTCAATTGCATCAAAAGGTTTACATCAATATTTGTTTACCAGTCCATTTTATATTTATTCAGATTGAAGTGTATAAAAATATCAGGAAATTTTCAAATAAATAATTGAGAAAATCACACAGAAGATACATTTTCCTGAAACAACCTGAACAAAGAATATTGAAAAGCTTCTTGGGGTGGTTGATGTAATGTCTACCCCCAATTTTCAGACCAAAAAATCTTGCAATTTCACAAGTTATTCATCTCAACCATTTTGTCAAATAGTTGTAGGTTATTAATTGTTGAATGCATTTTTGTTTTGTTTCCATATTTTCAGATTTAATAACTTTACAATACAAAGCAAGATATGCAACTGGTAATATATTTTATAAAAGTTTGACTCAGCAAATAATAAATAATTTGCATGCAATATTAAAACATTTTTCTGACCTACAGGGTGCTTGTAAACCATTAAATCCTCCTCCCACGAGGTACAGCTCACTCGACAAAGATACAGACAACACTAATGAGTACGGTCTGCATCCAAACCATGTACGGGCAGCCTCCAAAAATCAGGAATAGCTCCTCATCATTCTGTACAATAGATTGAAAACTAGAAAAAGCTCCTGATTAATCTGTATGGCAAGTTTAAATGGTTTTGTATGATTAGCAAACTGTATGACGATACTTAGAAAGGTATGGCTGTTTGTGTAGACTATACAGCAACCAAAATCAAATTGTTTGTGCAAGGAAAAAAGGCGACGATGAGATTTTTTAACTGAATTTGACCCACATCACACTCCTATCACTCCTGAAAGCATACAGCACCCATGGCTAGTGCTGCGACTCATGAAGTATTCATACAGACCATAAAGCTATGATGTGAATATGTAGAAAACATAGATTTTTCTTTAACAAAATGACATTCGACCCACTTCCCTCCATACAAGATGGTACAGAAACATCCTGGCTTGGGTGT
Source organism: Sequoia sempervirens (assembly GCA_007258455.2). Classification (NCBI taxonomy): domain Eukaryota; kingdom Viridiplantae; phylum Streptophyta; class Pinopsida; order Cupressales; family Cupressaceae; genus Sequoia; species Sequoia sempervirens. Next base: position 1,887 of record VDFB02107586.1, on the reverse strand, counting down.
ACAGCCAGACAATAAAATTTTTAAAAAATCTTCTGAAATTTCCAGAATAACAATCATCATAAAACCTCTGTAATTCTGCAAATTCAATTTTCCCCTTAAATACATGAATTTTTGTTCAAAACCTTAAACTCACAAAAACTCCATTAAATTACCACAAATAAACTCCAACACAATCCCTGTATGAAACTGTTAGCTATCACCCAGGAAGGGTCTCTCACCTTCAAAGATGATATTTTTCATTAAGGATTCTGTCTTCACAAAGTTTTGGAAAAAATTCAGCAACATAACATTCTTCTCCAAAATTTCATGCATACTGAAAAAAGAACCCAAAAATTACTTTTGTTCTCTTTCCATAACTCTCATACTAATTCTTGAAATTCTCCTATTTACTTTTATTTTTAATTCTTATGTCTCCCATTTGGACCCCAACAATTAAAATATTAATTTCACTTTCTAAATTCACCTTATGTCTCATTTTTTATATTATTTTAATAAATGCTAAGTTAAATATTTAACTTAAGTTAACCACATTAGCGTTTAGATTAAAATAATATCAAATTGACTAAACCTGGAAAGGGGACATTACAGTCCTCCCTCCCCAAAATTGTTTGTCCCCAACCAATTTCAGCTCTGGATGCTGCAAAACCTGCTCACTCTCTCAAGTAGCATCCTCAACCAGCAAATTCTTCCACTTCACTAGGTACTCTCTGATGGTCCTCCTTAAATTACACCCCCTTATATCAATGATAGCCTCAAGAATGAGAATGAGTTTCCCTTCCTCGACGAATGGTGGCAACTCAGAAGAGGGAACTACATTGTGCCCCAGTTCCTTCTTGAGGTGAGATACATGAGAAACATTGTGAATCTTACTATTTTCTAGCAACTCCAACTCATAAGCCACCTCTCCAATCCTTTTGGAGATACCGAACGGTCCATAATACCGTGGCTTCAACTTTTTTGATCCACTCTTCTTGAGAGTGGACTATTTATAGGGTTGCAGCCTCAAATAAACCATGTCACCAAACTCAAATGTTCACTCAATGTGATGCTGGTCTACATATTGTTTCTGCTGATTCTAGGCTTGTTGCAAGTTCTCCTTCAAGGATTTCATGATATCTAGATTCTACTGTAACAAATTCTTAGCATTCAACACTCTACTATCTCCAAACAACAAGTCCATGAAGCTAGGGGATTCATAACCATAAAAATCCATGAACGATGACATCTAATCGACATGTGATATGAAATAATAACAGTACTCACCAAGGTGTATCCATCTCACCACGCCTTCTGCTATCCTGAAACATAATTGCAAAGATACCCTTCCACCCAGTTGTTGACATTTCAATCTGCCCATCTGTCTATGGGTGATAGATAGTACTAGGAGTGAGCTCTATCCCACTCAATCTAAAGAGCTCCTACCAAAACAAGCTCAAAAAATTTGTCCCTATCACTGATTATGTTCCTAGATAACCCATGCAATCTGAAAATCTCCCTAAAAGACAAATCTGCCAACAAATTTGTCCCTATCATACCCCTAGTATCATGACACTAAAGATAACCATCCAATATAATTATAATTGCCAAAGGCAATATTATAATTATAATATATGTATATTAAAATTCAAATGTTATCACAATCATAATATTGACAATTTAAAATGTATAAGAAATTCCCATTTAACATTATAATTATATTATAATTGTAACAACATGAAATAAAGCATTTAATAGTATAATAATAAAGAAATAATAAATAATAATATCTAAAGGGAATGAATATAAAATAATTGAATAATTCACTTGGGCGATTGCTCAAAACTCAATCTAATAAACAACAATAGGTATAGCGTCAGTGGAAGGGAAAGTGCCCTTCAAAATACCGAT
>VDFB02107585.1:0-19427 GCA_007258455.2 Sequoia sempervirens | reverse complement strand
AAACATATCAACAAACATTCAATAAAGTGGCATTTAACTAAAGGAAGACATAACGTGAGCGTGGTATTTGTTGCTAGTAATGCTCCCCGAAGAGGGAAAATGTCAAAAGCAAAACATAACGCGTTCGCGTTATATTCTGTATTGGAAATATCTGAGCCTTAACTTTGGTATTTGCCTTGGAATACCAACCCAAAGGCTTGGAGGGCATTCCCAAAGACCAGAGATGTGTTTTTTCCAAATTCAACAAATTTTCACATAATCAGGTTCGTGCTCACCATCAAGATTGCATCTGGTTCAATATCAAGAAAATCGAAGACATGGGTAATGTTAGGTTCTTTATTAACTTTCCAACGATGTAATTTTTTTCACTTTCTAACAATGTTAAGCCTTTCATCCACAATTTCTTTTGTTTGTATGTCCGATTTTCTTCAAAAAGCAGTGTTTGATATTTTTTTCACTATAAATTAACCGTTCATCGAAATTTGAAATAAATTACATTTTTAGAAACTAGACTCCATTCTACAATTTAAAAAAAATATTTTTTTTAAAAAATCTATTAGTTTCAAAAAAATTTAGGGGGAGCACGGCCAAAATTATGCTTTTTAGGAAGTGCCCACTTAGAAAATTAAAAAAAATTAAATATTCATTAAAAAATTATCGAAAATATCTAGTCCTTACTACATGTTGTTATCTAACTTCTGACCTGAGCGATTTTAAAAATAATACTAAAAAGTCCATCGTGCTCGGGTCACACAAGAGTTGCTATGTTATGTTTTTCTCAGAAACAACAACAATTTGTGTGTGTCCCTCTTTTGAACCCCTTAATCTCAACCATTTTCAAAATAAATTAGTATTTTAGAAAGTAGACTCGGAGCATTGCGGTCCATGTTTTTGTTCCATCAAAAAATTTTGAGTGTAGCTATCCTCAATTTCACGTCCAAGGTTAGTATTTCCTGATTTCAGAAAAAAAGTGGCCACTTAAGCCCCTTTTTTGGGAACCATCTTGGTGCACTTACCCAATATCCACATTTAATAAAGGAAATAAGATACCCCAAAAATTTATAGCATGCTCTTTATATTTCTAAATACAATAATATTCACCTTCTTTATAAAGACTTCTTGATAGCATTATGGAGGGGTACACCATTAAACCAATATTTGTGATTTTAGAGAGCTTGATTATTGACATTCTGGAGCAAGATTTTCGCGTTCCTCTAGTAGAAAAGGATAGAAGGCACTCTAGATTAAGATTTTGAACTTGAGTGACCTATAGGGAAAATCAGTGGAATGGGAAAATGAGCGAGAAATATCAATCAAGTAGAGTGAATATTATATTTTGATGGATTTATTTTCTTTTGGTTTGATGGATGAGAGTAATATATTTCAACTTACATGCTTTATCTATGGAATTTTTTACTTTACAAAATTTGATAGGGATATGTCAACCTCATACAACTAGGAAGATGTAAGGGCTCATCACCAAAGTTTAGACCAAGTGAGTATAGACATCATGAAAGTGGAATAATGGTATGTGGAGTGTGTTTAGTTTAAAATGCAACATTTGACCAAGAAAGAAGTGGGTGATTTTCTTATAAGTATCTGAGTTAACAACATTTTTATAAAAGTGACAAATTTTTTAAAACTATTACAATATTTTTAATGATCATTTTGTATTCACAATGAGATTTGTCTAGCTCAATAATAGATTACTAAGTATGTTTTCATCTATAATACTCAGACCTTGATTAAATTTTAATGCTTTGATCAATTATTTTGTGCTTAGTTTCTTTGAAATTCCTTCTTGTTAACTATGACACTATCCATTGATAGGTACCAATTTGGGAATGTATTGACTCCATGAAATAATTAAAAAGAATAAATCATTACACTAACAATTATAGTTTAGTCACACTCTCAAGTAGCCCATGGTTCTATAATAAATAAGGTAAAAAGTTACATAATTTTTTTTTTCACTTTACCTTGTGGTCTATGTGGATTGCCTCTACCTTACGCTCATTACAAAAAATGATGAAATTAGCTATGGGTGATCCCACAATAGTGGTTTACAATTTTTGGCCAAACTGGACACTAAAATTATTATTTTTAACTAAATCTTCACATTCAGGCACCTTTAGTGGCTAAACCGTGAGGAATTTGAAGATGATGCAAACTAGAGTCTCATCACATTTTGTCTGTAGATTCTAAAAATATATTTTTCAAAATTTTTGGAATCAGATTGCACTTATTTTTCCATCTCCCACGAAAATCATTTTTTTTTAGAAAGCAACATTTTTAAAAAGTGATGTAGACCGTATAACGTATAATTTTTTTCCATGAAGGGTAAAATTCTAATTCTTTCGAATTTAGATTCATGACTTCGATATCTAGTGCTTCCACCTGGTTAGATAGTTTTTATTGAATATTTTTTCTTTAATCAAGTTTCAAAGTCAAACCAATTACAATTCAGACATAGCACAATCGTATAATGCATAATTTTTTTTGTATATATCGAAATTCAATTTTTTTTTGTTGGATCAAGGACTTCAATATCTGATGCACTCATATTTTTCAATTTTTTTGATAATCTACTATTTTTCCACTTTTGCAAAATAGAGACCTTCATTTTTGATGAAAAACCTATGTTTAATAAAACTAAAAATACAAATACATAATAAAACCAAAACATATTAAAATTATATTCGTTGGATATCTCGTTCCGAGGACTACTTGATTCTAGTTGGGTTTGTGAATATTCCTCCATTTGCATCCTCAAGCAGAGCTCTGAAGTGCCAAAATTTAGGTTTTCTTGTGTGTCTCAGGTGGGGGATGAGAAATTAGGGGGGTTCATACGAACCCCTATGGGTTCGAGTAGCGAATCCCTAGGGGTTCATTCAAACCCTGGTTCATTCGAACCCCCTTCAATATGCATTTTTTCTTTTGTTTTTTTCTGGCGGGAACTGTGGGCCCAGTAATAAATAGGTTCGCTCGAACCCTAGTTTGGTTGAACCTCTTTTTGGTTCAGTCAAACTTGTAGGTTCATTTGAACCCCTAAAACCAAATTTTTTGCCATGGGGTCATTTTTCTCAGTTTTCCTTCCTCCATCAAATTGTAAACCACTATTGTGGCTTCACCCCTATATAGAGGTTTTAAGATAACTAGTTTTTCTTGGAGAGTACAGTGGCATATCTGAAGTCAAGTCAATATAGGTTGGGTTTAACTTTCACCATTTTTTTGTTGTCCACTTTTTTTTAAAATCAAATCTCTAGGAATACTCTCTTGAGTCTAAGTAAATCTCAAAGAGTAGTCCAGAGTAAATCCACTTTCATAAAGTTGGCCTCCAACCCTCCATGTTTTTTGGATGAGCTAGTTTCACTTTCATGATGACAACATTGGCCTTGAAAGTGAAAATATGTTCTAGGAAGTGGATCAATCGCTTAGGAACCAACACACTCTTAGTTATATTTCTACCAAATGGTTCTTAAAAGTACTAAATATAACAAAAAAATAGGGAGGCGAACACCAAACACTATGTTATATTTTATCTCCTTAACCTTAACCATTTAAAAACTATTTAGTAGTTTAAAAATTAAACTAAAGTACTACAATTCTTATTCTTATTATATCTTTAAATTTTGAGTGTACACATCTCAAATTACTCATTTAAGTTCAACTTTAGTTGTTTCCAAGAAAAAAATTGGTCACTTTTAACCCCCTTTTGGCCCCCAATTTTTAGGAACTTCCCTACCTATTCTTAGGTTAGAAGATAAAACTTTGTATATCTAATTTATTGAAGCATGAAATTAAGGTTTATTTTTATATTCTAATGTCACAACTTTGAACATTTGAGCATGATGTGCTAGCTTAATATTTTCTCTCTTTTCTTCTACATAGAGGAGCCCCTATGTATCTTTTTAGAGGACTTGTATTTGTATAATGGTTAATTGATCAATAAAATTAATAGTATGCAATATATTATCTTAAATATATTTAATCTTAGCTTTGTTTATGCTTAGCTATTATGTGTACATTTTTCTATTGATTAATGTGTCATGAACCTTTGCTATGCTTAAATTTCTTGATGCAATCTCTCTCCCTTTTCACCCCCCACACACCAAATTCAATATTAGCTTAGGATAAATAGGGCTCTAGCTCACAAATCCTAGATATTGTCTTATAGGTTCCACCCATATTATTTTTTATAAATTGATGAAAATATGATTGAACTAGGGCTTGACCCTTTTACATAGTAGCAACTAAGATGTTAGAGAAACTACTATAATGAGATATGAAATAGAAAAAAAATCAAAATAAAGAGAACCAATTGGTCATAATAGGGCCGCCAAATGCACAATATAAGAATAATAATAGGACAAAACATATAACCACTACCAATCAAAATTTGTAATTTTTTAGCTTTCTACAACTCCTTAGATAATAAATTAACTAATAAATTGACCTTGTCTTCAAAAGTGACCTCCACGAGTTCTCCAAATTGGGTGCTTGTGTCTCTAAAATATTCCATAGTTTTGACTTTCTTTCTTTTTGGAGTGACCTCATGAGAAGTATCTCATTTTATTTTGTGTACTCCATCCTATAGTACACAAATATCGGTAACAATGTTTGTAATTATCCACCTATATTGTTGCTTGCAATCCTTTCCATATTCTTACTCCTACATGGTGTATTGGCCCTTGAAAATGACCTTTAAATCAATCTGATAGGTGTATTGCACGGAGATGTGTGCCACACATTCTCCCTCTTATTGAATTATCGTATTCATTTTTATCTTCTTATACTTATATCTGACCAAGGTCTCTCTAGAAATGGTAAGGATTGATATAATCCAATATTTTTACTTCCCCCTTTGTAACTTGACAAGTCTTGCAATCTTGAATATTTTTTCTCATTTCTTTATATTTAAGACCAAAAATAGTTGGTATTCACTAATTCCATAGAATTATCTACTCTAAAATGATATTCTAAACCACCACTATGCTTATCCTTGATAAATTCTCCCTCATTGAGCTTCTACAAATGCACAACTAATTACCCTTCAAGAACATCTCATTTTAAATAAAATAATCAAGTCACTTACTTCTATTTATATTTTTTGGTTCATTACATTCTCTCCATGCTTCCATATAATTAGGACTAACTTCATACAAATATTTCAACTCTTTAAATCCAACTATCTTTATTGTCATATCTATCAAAAACAAATTGTCTCCTACTTATTACATCAACTACCTTATTTGAATTTCCACTTTTATGCATCAATGCAAAAGTATAACAACATTGATCATTCATTTTCTACACTATTGTTATGGTGATGTTCTATTTTAAAAAATATATTGATTATGTATTTTTTAATTATCTACTAAAAGAATAATCGTATTTATCCACACATATATCATGATTAAAAATAAATAATTCATTATAATTTACCTTAATGAAAATCTTTTGATTGATAAAATGAAAAACTATTTAAAAATTCAAGTGAACTCTCCTAAAAAAATAAATTATTTTTCCAATTAAATCTTAAAATAAATAAACCTAAATTTTTTATGATTATAAAAAACAATAAAAAGAATATAAATCTTAAAATTTTTAAAATAAAAGAAATAAAAAACAAAAAAGATTTACCAATATTAAATAAAATAAAATAAAAACAAATATAAATATAAGATGTTTCTACTACAAATTTTACAAAATATTATTCAAATTACCCACAAATAATGCATAACTTAAATTTCAAAATAATATAATTAAAAGACTATTTGAACTAGCAAAAACCTACATTTCCTTCCACACTCCAAAATCTTTTCATCAGAAAATTTCTTTCCACTACTTCCATGAAAGAATCCTTTTATCATTAAAATCTCATCTTAACTAACAAAGAACTTACGTTGAAAAATCAATGTTATTGAAAACGTTGAAGTTAAGGTCAACACCACAAGTGGAAGCGAAATTAATTTGGAGAGCTAGATCTTGATCGTTGAGATCATATTTAAAATCTTGAAATTTTAAAAAGTATCAAATCCGTGTAAAAGCTTCTTTCACTGGACGTAGTCTTTCGCTCTGACATTAAGTACTGCTCTCTGCGTACGGAGACAGATTTTGCAGATCGATTAGATGGACGTAGCCTGCACACAACAAAACAGAAACGGGAACAGAAACGGAAACGAGTTTTTGACCAAAAGTCAGGGCTTAGTGTGTGACACTTAAGCCCAGCCATAAAATCGTAGATAATACATACTGGAGGTGCTGCTGTTTGTTGGTGGAATTGCTGCTCCATCCAAGTGTTGAAAGGGTGCTGAAACTTTTCCGCCATTTGGAAGATAAGACTCGCCGATTCCAGTGGAAGGAGGTCGTTGCTCTCGCGTCCTTGTAAACCTTCCACGGCAGGCGTGGGAAGCGCTACCAGGCGAATATCGAGACCATTGGTCGCAGCTTCCACAACATAATGTTGCAGGCGTGAGACGTTAACAGGTGTGGTGACATAACTGACGGCGAGGCCGTTGGAGGCGAGGAGCTTTGCGAGGTCGAGAAGAGGGATGAAGTGACCCAGTGCTGGAAATGGCACCGCCACAACATGAGGCTTCTCCAATGCACTACTCATCTTCGCTTAGCAAAACAATCTACTGAACCGAGTACATATAGGATCGGGATTGTATATAAAATAATTGAAACATATGAAGCAGCGTATTTGCTACGTAAAAGACACCTAAACGAATTTTGAGTTTTTGTTTTTCCCTTCCGTCACGCCTGAACGACGCGAATCTCTGTCATGGGTTCAAATTGTAATAGGGAGTACGTATAGCATTTCGCCTCCTTTAAAACAAACCAAACAAAAATAAAATAAAAAACTCCATGAGCAGGTTTGAATCTTAGGGACTGGAAATTGAATATTACTTGTCAAAAAATTGTAACCTTTTTACACTTTTTCCTTATTAATCTTATTATATGCAATGAGTGATTATTTTATAGAGTCAATTTTATTTTATTAGGGCACCTTGTGATCTCTCTATAAGAAGAGAAATATGTAAATTGTAAATGGATATTTAATTTTCATATGACAAGAAGTGTATTGGTACTAAATGGGTCTACAAGACTTAATATAATAGTGGTGGTGATGTTGAAAGACACAAGAAACAAAAAATTAATTACAAAAAACTTTACATAATGATTTTGATTAAAAAAGAAGTGGGAATAATTGAAAGTTCACATCTAGAAAATATATATATTTTTTGTTTGAATTTAGAACTTGAAAAAAAAAAAAAGTTAATGAAGATTCTTAAACTATTTCAATGTTTCTTTAACCAATCTTAACAACAAAAGAAAATTCTAAAAAAAAAAAAAATTCTATAGAAAGCTCTAAATCTAGTGACTGACAATTGAATATTACTTCTCAAAATATTACAACATTGTTATTTTATTTTTTATTGTTTTATTATTACATATGCAATATATTTTATTTTATAAAGAACCACAATCTCAAATTTAGAAGAATTTCCTAATTTACAACTTTCCAACTGCAAAATAAAGCAAAAAAACATTGAAACTAACTATAGCTTCTAAAAATATCAAAAACTAATTCTAAACTACATCCAAATCCATCTAAAAAACCTGTAAAAAGAGGAAAAAAACATTGAAACTAATAACTTCTAAAAATATCTAAAGTACATCGGATTCCATTAAAAAAAACCTATAATTTTTTTTTTTAGAAGAAACTGATTATAAAATGACTGCTTACTTTAAAACTGACTTCTCCTTAAAAATAGGATGCAACATCATTTATCAAACAGTATGGACCACTTGCCCAGTTTCCTGAGAAATTATGTTGTATGAAAAGTTTCTCGGAGCAATTTAAGATAATTATCCACAAAACTCCAAATTGTTCACCACCAAAACAAATTTAGTTTCTTACTTTAATGAATTCTAAGAAAACAGAGCAACATGCAGTAAACAAGCTTTCTTCTTTTTCATTTCTGTCTCCACGGCGGACACAATCTCTTTACACAAATTGCTGAAACCGAGAAGAAGATTTTCATTTCTTTAGAAAGACAATGAGATAAGATAAAATGAATGCCATGTATTCGGAAAGAGGAAAACCAAGTAAAAGCATGTTGAATGACAATGAATCCAAAGCACGTATAAGTAAACTTACCCTGTCTACACTTAGAAGCAGAATTTAGGGCTTCTTTCCATTCGTCCAGCTTATCAAGGTTCCTGCTTTTGACTACATATTTGGAAAATGCCGCAGCATACTGTCCACTCTCGATGTAACGGAGGTCAGAAGGTTCGACCCATAGAACACTGGAATGAAGAGCGAACTTTTTCCTTGTTCTAACACTAGAACGAGCTTGTCTAAACACCATGAGGAGTCTGCATATCATTTGGTAAAAATAGCTATCTGAACAATAGATAAGCATATGGCGCTTTTAATGGCAGGAAGAATAGAATCCCCCACTTCAATCTCTCTACGGTCTAAAAATGCTCGGCAACCTCGATCCTGGAGAAGTTGTAAAAGTTCTTTGACAAGGGTTTCTTTGACGTTGGGGCCTCGGTGGCTGATGATTGATGAACGCATCATATTATTTTGAGGAAGAGGAAGCCATTAGTGCAAATATTATAGTGACGGTACACACCAGATTTTCTAAAGCAAAGCGGGCTGGATTTAATGAACGATACAACAATAGCCAAAACATGGTGGGTAGTCAATAGAGAGGGAGAGAAAATCCAATCAATGAAATGAAATATTTTAGTAACGATCACGAGGTCACAGAAGTTTATGAGACCCACAAACAGTAGATTTTAATGATGTAGTTTGTTGATTTGACCAAGTTTTTCTCCTCAAACAAGTAAGTTATCAACTTATAAGATGATCCCTGTGATTATTAACTGTTCCATTATGCAAGTGGCTGATTAAGAGCACATCACACCAAGCTTTTTTCTTTTTTATTCCCAACTACTTCCTCTTATAATGAATGATATATAGGCCCTACCATGACTTTGTATAAGCAGATTCATTGAATTTGTCAATAATTTGTTAACTTATTCCCTCACAAAGACAATGTATAGGAAAAATATACTTCACATGTGAAAGAATTCAATAATACTCGACAATCTTGAAAACGTCAACAGTCTTAATGCATATCACATAATCACCCACCCTTTGAAGATATTCGGTGACGATTTAAAAGTCAGTTTTATTGACTCAAATGCATGCAGATTTTTTAGAAGTCAGTTTTACTGTTTTTAAAGTCTAATGTCAATTGCGTGTGATTTTAAAAGTCAGTTTTACTGTTTTAAAAGTCTTATGTCAATTGCGTGTGGTTTTATTATTTCAAAAGTCTTATTTCAATTGTATGTCGTTTGAAAATTAAAATTATTATTTTAAAAAGCAATTTATCTATTTTAAAAATCTTATGTCAATTATATATGTGATTTTAAAATTATATTTTTAAAAATAAATCTTATATCAATTATATATGGTTTGTTTTTATATATATAAATACTGTTTATATTATCATTTATTAAATAGTGTTTCATGTATTAAAAAAAATGAGTAGAAATAGTCACACCCTTAAAACCTATACAAGACTACAATCTAAAAAAATGAGTAAAAATAGTCACTATAATATTAATTGTATATCATTTTAAAAATTAATTATATATCAATTAAGTGTCATGTCATTTGTCTCACATTAATGAGAAATTATCTTATCTCAATAATTTAGTCTATTATAATGAATATTTAATATAATTAAAATGACACTTTCTAGATCCCAATTTTTGCTGAAATTACATATTTTTTAAAAATATAATGATTTAAGCTTTGAAAAGTTCCATTTAAAGAATTTCAATTGAAAAGGGTTTGATCAAACCACCTTAGACCGAGCCCCTTGAATAGAACCCCGCTAGTTTTAAACCATACCTATAATGAAGTCTCTTTTACACCTATCAAAATGCTGTAAAAAAACCACTTTTGATTTACTTTTTGGGGATCAAATGAATTCATTTAAAATTTATTTTTTGTAAGTATGTAGTCCTTATTATAAACTTCCAAAAAAGTATACTTTTAATTAAATTAAATTTGATTATTAAATTTATTTTTTATTTCTTGTGAATGTAAGTTTTTCATCGAAAATCAAACTCTCTGTTCTACACATGTGGAAAAATAAAAGACTATAAAAAAAAATCAAAAATATGAGTGCACAAAATATTGAAGTCCTTGATCCAACCAAAAAAAAAAAAATTTTGATACATACATAAAAGATTACGTGTTATACGGTCACACTATGTCTGAATTGTAATTGGTTTGACTTTGAAATTTGATTAAAGAAAAAATATTCAATAAAAAACTATCTAACTAAGTGGAAGAACTAGATATCAGAGTTACAAATCAAACTTGAAAGTATTAGAATTTTATCCTTTATGGAAAAAAAGTTATGCATTATATGGTGGGCGTCACTTTTTAAAAATGTTGTTTTTTGAAAAAAATAGTTTTCAAGGGAGATGGAAAAAAAAATGCAATATGATTCTAAAAATTTTGAAAAAAATATATTTAGAATCTACAGACACTCTAGTTTGCATCATCTTCAAATTTCCTCACAGTTTAGCCGCTATAGGTGCCCGAAAGTGAAGGTTTAGTTAAAAAAATTAATTTAGTGTCCGAATTGGCCAAAAATTGTAAACCACTATTGTGGGATCACCCTGTCATGTCATGTCATTTTGTTTCACATTAATAAGAAATTATCTCATCTTACTAATTTAGTCTATTATAATGAATATTTAATATAATTAAAATGACAAAATATTATATACAATTTTTTGAAAAACATGAAAAGTTGACATATAAAAATCAAGACAAAAGACCCCATTTTTGTTCTTTGTCAAGTACGTCAATTCTACAAAATACATAAATAAAGAGCAAAAACTTTTTCATATTTGTTTGATTAAATCTCTCTATCTTATATCTATTATATATTTATTTTGTGGAATAACATAATTGAAAATGAACCAAAATGGGTCCTGAGTTTTGATTCTTCTATGCCAGCTAGTGACTTTTTCCCCCCTTGGTTGTTGGTTGTTGCTTGCTGCATACACCTTCAATGTAAGTAATGCACCTGTTGTTTATCTATGTTTCTCATATGACAGATGGAATTATGGTTGGTATTTGCACATAATGTAAATTGGGTTACACTGCTCTGTTTTGAACATTTTACCAAACGCTTTGCATGCTAATGATCCATTTGTTTGATTAAATCTCTCATCTTATATCTATTCTATAAAAAAACTGATGCTATAAATGCTGCCATTCGACCTGTAAGAAACAAACCAGATTTTCTTCTAATATAACAGCATGCTCCATTCACATGGCAGCTTTTTCGTGATTACAACTCCAGTGCATCTATATGCCAATCATAATATATAAATGAACACCTCAAACTATAAATATGAAGTATTCTTCGTAGATCTCGGCAAACTCAACGACCGTCCCATTCAGCAAGACCACTCACCCTTCTCTTTCAAGGGAAACATCAATGTAATTTTCAGAAGACTTCAAAATTGAACAAGTGAACGCTGATAAGTGTGAAGTTTAAATTGGACTCTATAACAGAGCATAAGATTTGAAGGAAATGTTTCTATTTCCTGTCATCTGAATGTGATCTCATATATTAGAGAGCTATTCATTGTGGCTATACCTAGATTTCAGGTCACCAATCTGGTGATGCTGATAAACTTTATGTAAACTTTAGTCTGCAAGCTTGATCTGGAAACTAGTAATCTAAATTTAATATATCCTGAATATGCAAAATCTAGTTAGGTAATAGAGTAATCTAAACCATGGAATATGAATAATTGTAAATGATATTGACAAGTTAAAGGTCGTTTGAAATAAATTTATTTCCAATTTCTCATAACCCCAAAGTCTCTGGGCATTGATGTCGATCTCGTTCTCCTGTATGCTTAATATTATGGTTTTATTTTCGGTATCTTGCCTGCCAATTAGTCTTTCTAATTCCAACCAAAAACCTTAGATGGATTTGTCCATTCAAGAGGGATGCTCTGGCTTTTAGGAAGATCAATTAATGCCAGATAGTAAATTGACACTTTAGTAAAGAATGTCCAAACACTTGCATATTTCAGATTACACCTTTTCTACATGCACAGAGCGCACTTAACTGGCAATTCACAATGAATCCCCATTGCCCTGAATTTTACTGACAAACATACAGTCTCTTGTAAACGGGGCAACAATCCTAACACACGTAATCCCAATAACAGGTAATACAAAGCAGAGGCTGGAAATGCATCCATTAAATCTCAACACGGAGAAGTTAAAAGCAGAGAAAGAAAATACATCCACCTTGTCCATGGCCACAAGCACAAGCCCGAAACATATACACAAATTTACGGGAAACGGAAGTTTGCTTGAAGGAGAAAGTAAAATAAGAAGCTGAAAATTAAACACTAAAACAACGAATAGAGAAACATGCCAATACACATGCCAGAAAAAGCTTTCCAATATGGCCCAAGTTGCGCCAGAATGCTCTGCACTTACATCCAACACAGAAATCGTCATATTTTGAAACCCTACAAAATATTGATGACTGTAAAATCATGTTGTGGACAGAGACAAACAAAACCTGCAGAATCCTATAGGTTAAAAGAGAAATCCATGTTTTCTCGAAAATTGCCATGCAGTTGTTTAACAATGACGTTTATGGGTATGCATGAAATTTCCAAACCTGTTTGCAGCCATTTCATGCTACACAAGTGTTTTTGAATTCCTCAAATTTTACTTGCGTGATATACATTGGAAAATTCTCCTGCCTTACACGATTATCTATTTTCGGAAAACCACAAATTTCACAAACCATCGGATTCCCATCTTGCGTGATATACATTGGAAAATTCTCACAAATTTCACAAACCATCGGATTCCCATTTGATATTTTGCCTCCCACAAGGCGAAAAGATAGCATATAGCTAAAAGTAGAATCTCTGCAAGGCAGGGACTCATTAACATTGTTTTGAAAGCTAAATGCTAATAAACTCAAAAAACAGTGCTTAATAAAATTAAGCTACGAATAAATTGAAACCGGCTACGCTGGAGAAGCATTATTTAAAAGTGATAAAGCCTTATTCAATACTTCTAATCAAGAGATTTTATTCCGTCTCCTTTTCTTTTGTTGGCCTCTTATTCAACTTATGCATGTCACTTACAAAAGCTCTCAAATCCGTGGCAGAAGATCCTTCCTGTTTGACAGCGTTTGTAGCTATCAACTTCAATTTTTCTGCGCTCTCTTTCATCTCTTCTCGTTTGTGTCCAATCAGAGCCATTGTGACAGCCTTCTTTACACTTTCCTCTTTCGGAATCCCATCCCTGTGTTGGCAGAACTGAAACCCTACGCCTAATTCTGCAAAAAGCTTTGAATTGAAGTGCTGATCTGCAAAAATGGGCCATGCGAGTATTGGAACACCCAGAGAAATGCTTTCCAGCGCAGAATTCCATCCGCAGTGGCTTATGAAGGCGCCTACTGAGGGATGGGAAAGAATAACAAGCTGCGGCGCCCAGCCGCGTATGATCAACCCTCTATCCTTTGTTCGCTCCATAAAGCCCCCCGGTAATGTGTTAATGTGATCAGCCTTTGATTCTGAAGATGCCGGTTCTGTCTTTGGGAGTACTTTGATAGCCCAAACAAATGGCTGTTCGCTGGCTTCCAGGCCTCTGGCCAAAGCATGCGTTTGCTCTTCTGATAAGGTGGTGATGCTTCCGAACGAAACGTACACTACGGAGCGAGGGCTCTGTGAATCCAGCCAGCAAACCAGCTCTTGTTCATTGATGTCCGCCATTTTCCCTCGCGTGTTGACATTTCCTGCTCCGCTTGATAAAATTTGTGGATGCACAGGGCCTATGGCCCAAACTGGTTTAGCGGTTAAAGTTTTCAAGTGCTGGACATATAAAGGCTCGAGCTCGTGGAACGTATTAATCAGTATTCCCGAGCCTTTGCCAATCTCTTGGTGACAGTGACGAACAAAACGCTGATAGACGTTTGAAAGGTCTGGATTGATGTAAGTAGGGGATACCTCATGCTTAAACAATCTGAGAGGACGCGGCATATTGAAGCTCACCACAAGACTGTCCTCCTCGTCTTTCTCCAATCTGTTTTGAGATATTGAACAAGAAATGGAATGCGTCAGACTTGTTGCAAAAGCTCCGCAGGTACTGAATAGAATACTGGTAACCTTATATTTTTGGGCCGTGTCTACAGCCCACCCCATAAACAAATCGTAGATAATACATACTGGAGGTGCTGCTGTTTGTTGGTGGAATTGCTGCTCCATCCAAGTGTTGAAAGGGTGCTGAAACTTTTCCGCCATTTCGAAGATAAGACTCGTCGATCCCAGTGGAAGGAGATCGTTACTCTCCCGTCCTTGTAAACCTTCCACGGCGGGCGTGGGAAGGGCTACCAGGCGAATATCGAGACCATTGGTCGCAGCTTCAACAACATAGTGTTGCAGGCGTGAGACGTTAACAGGTGTTGTGACATAACTGACGGTGAGGCCGTTGGAAGCGAGAATTTTTGCGAGGTCGATAAGAGGGATGGAGTGACCCAGTGCTGGAAATGGCACCGCCACAACATGAGGCTTCTCAAATCCACTGCTCATCTTCGCTTACCAAAACAATCTACTGAACCGAGTTCGTCCTCGTGTACATATAGGATTGGGATTGTATATAAAACAATTGAAACATATGAAGAAGCGTATTTGCTACGTAAAAGACACCTAAATGTATTTTGACTTTTTGTTTCTCCCTTCCGTCACGCTTGACGACGCGAATCTCTGTCATGGGTTCAAATTTCAATAGAGAGTACGTATAGCATTTCGCATCCTTCAAACACACTAGTGAAAACATAAATTCTTTACATTTACGAGATATTAAACTAGCAATTGATTTACGAGATATTAAACTAGCAATTGAACCACTCTTGTTGGATTGCCACAATAGTAAAAATCTATATTTTCTTAAGATAAGGTTAGATTTTGGATTTTTTCAAGTTTGATTTTTTCGTGTAACAAGATTGCATAAGAGGTTGGTAGTTGGTAGGTAAGTCAAAGAAATCTACAAATATGACTAATGAAGATTGGGAAGATCTAGATACAAGAGTTCTTAGCATTTTTCGGTTGTGTTAGAAAATAATGTTATTTTTAATATTGTTAGAGAGGAAATAGTAGCAGGCTTATGGAGCAAAATGGAGAGTCTTTACATGAAAAAATCATTGATAAATCAAATCTACTTGGAAAGGTAGTGCATAGTTTGTGAATGAAGGTATTAGAATAGTTGATCATTTAACATCACCATATCTATAAATATTATGAATATTATCCAAGATTTCCTTTTTTAAGGTCCATCTAAGCATTACCTATGTTCAATTTTAAATATGGTTGAAACCTTATTTGTGAAACACATTTGAGCATTTCCCATTTTAAAATTTTAAAATAGATATATCAAACAAGCGCTCTAGATTAAATGATAGAGGAAAATTATTTCATTAAAAATATTAGTAACATTATTAGGAAGATCAATGATATTACCAATGATGAATCGTGTCTTATATCATTAAGTTACAAATTCATAGCCTTGTTCTAAAATTTTGATTGCAAATTTTTAAATTTTATCTCCTAACATATTGAGTCACCTTATATAAGTTCATAGTTCAATCTCAAAATGTGGATGTATTAGAGATTCTAAGAAAAATTAGGTCTCAATAAAAGAAAAAATCTAAGGTAAAAGTAAAAATGTTACTTGGGTGGGATTTGAATGTTTCCATGCACCTTTTTAATGTTCTTACACCACAAGAACATGCACACCTATACTTAAGTGCCAAAGACCCAAGCTTTTTTAATGGACCTCCATGGTCATTACAAACTTACATCCCCACCTTGCAAGTCTATATAGATTATAAATAATAGGGATTCAAAAATTCCATACACATTTACACTTCTTACATAATTACATACCAATTTCAAATCAAATCAATGAAATCTTAAGGAATTAATTTAATACTTGAATATGCAAGAAAGCTTATAAAACCTATGTTTTCCCTTTATCATTTTTAACTCATTTAAAAGTGGGAGCTGCCCTATTTTTAAAAGGATCTAAATTTAAAAAATCATGATTATTTAAAGAGGCATTACTCTTCTTACAAAAATAAAAAAAATTCATTTATTGAAAATTTGTCTTTCTTCCTTTAAAATGGAAAATCATCTAGTCACCTAAATAACTATCATTTTATTCAACGAATCAATGTGAGATCATCCAAATATTTTAAAACTCATCAAAAAATGTTATTGTAGAGATCTTGTATAGTACATAGCTCAATAATGTCCTCTACATGCAGGGCCATGTGCCAAATATAATATAGCCATTTCTTAATAGTAATCTTATCGACATACACAATTGTGTGTTAGATGTGCATAGATAATTTATTTACAACAAAAATAAATAGATAGCACTATGTGATGGATCTTTTGTTGCTTGGTTATGGTCTTGATATTGATAATATTAAGGAGTTCAAAACCAAACTCAACACACAAATTCTTATTTCATGGGTTACTTTGAATGGTTGATAATAATATTTATTTTACATTCATATTGAACTTGATTGACATAATTAAAATTAATTATTTTTCTACTACCAACATTGGTAATAAAGTGATCATAAAATATTCATTACCACTTAAGTTCTTAAAAATAAAAAGTCTTTATGTCAATTGCATGTGGTTTTATTATTTCAAAAGTCTTTGAAAATTAAAATTACTATTTTAAAAATCAATTTAACGGTTTTAAAAATCTAATGTTAATTGTATGTGGTTTTAAAATTATATTTCAAAAATAAATCTTATATTAATTGTATATGGTTTGTTTTTATTTTTTTATATAAATAATGTTTATATTATCATTTATTAAATAGTGTTTCAGGTATTAAAAAAATGAGTAAAAATAGTCACACCCCTAAAATCTATACAAGACTACAAATCTAAAAAATAGCAATATAAAAGTCACTATAATATTAATTGTGTGTCATTTTAAAAATTAATTATATATCAATTGAGTGTCATGTCATTTTGTCTTTGCATTAATGAGAAATTATCTTATCTTAATAATTTAGTCTATTATAATGAATATTTAATATAATTAAAATAACAAATTAAGTGTCATGTCATTTTGTCTCACATTAATGAGAAATTATCTTATATGAATAATTTAGTCTATTATAATGAATATTTAATATAACTAAAATGACAAATTATTATATACAATTATTAAAAAATATTATGCATAATAACAAATTTATTATTATCTTTAAAAAATATTATGTTCATAGACATGTTTTTTTTAATAGTGTGGATTGATAATAATGATGTATTATCTTGATTTGTTACCCTTGCTAGTGCGATAGCAAATTGAAATGTTACCCTTGCTCTCATTGTTGGAGTGTCGAAAAAGGAATACTGAATGAAGCTTGCAATTGACATATTGTGATCAGTGCATCTGAACATTTTTCTACAGAAAATTTTTCCCGGATGGTTCCTCTATGTATTCATGTTTATGAAGCATATTTTAGCCACAATGTTTGGGAGACAAAACGCTAACAATGTTTTAATGCCCATTTTATTAGTTTTAGTTGTATTTTTATTATACTATTATGTGGTTTATTTCGAGGATAAATTTTTTAAAGTTCTATTTTTGGAATTGATATATTAAAGCATGTGTTCTTTTTGGGCTGTTGACAGAAAGAGTACCTAAATAAGGATGGACAAAAATATTTAATTGCAAGGATATTGAATAATACTGTTCACTAAGAAATGGTAAGCTATGCACAGAAGAAGTAATTGAACAAACTACCAGAGGTGTAGATTAGCATGCAAAGCGTTTGTTAACATGTCCAAAACAGAGCAATATAACCCAATCTACATTATGTGCAAAAACCAACCATAATTCCATTTGCCATATGAGATAAACAACAAAAAGAAAAACATCAAAAGTTGACATATAAAAATCATGACAGATTTTGGTTCTTTTTCAAGTATGTATATTCTACAAAATACATAAATAGAGAGCAAAAACTTTTTCATATTTGTTTGATTAAATCTCTCATCTTATATCTATTATATATTTATTTTGTGCAATAACATACTTGAAAAAGAAAAAGAACCAAAATGGGTCCTGTGTTTTGATTCTTCTATGTCAGCTTGCGACTCTTTTTTTTCTTGGTTGTTGGTTGTTGGTTGTTGCATCCACCTTCAATGTACGTAATGCACCAGTTGTTTATCTGTGTTTCTCATATGGCAGATGGAATTATGGTTGGTTTTTTCACATAATGTAAATTGGGTTACACTGCTCTGTTTTTGACATTTTAACAAACGCTTTGCGCGCTAATGATCCATTTGTTTGATTAAATCTCTCATCTTATATCTATTCTATAAATGCTGCCGTTAGACCTGTGAGAAACAAACCAGATTTTCTTCTAATATAACAACATGGTCCATTCACATGGCAGCTATTTCGTGATTACAGCTCCAGTGAAAATACTCATGGACATAACAGATCTATATGCCAAAATGAACATCTAAAACGATAAATATAAAGTATTCAGCAAGATCTCGACAAAATCAACAACTGTCCCATTCAGCAAGATCAATGTAATTTTCAATAGACTTCAAAAGTGAAGGTTAAATTGGACTCTATAACAGAGCATAAGATTCGAAGGAAATGTTTCTATTTCTAATTTTCTTGTCATCTGAATGTGACCTCATATATTCGAGAGCTTCATGTGGGAAGCCCAGATATCCTATAAGGCACCATTCTTTCTGGCTAGACCTAGATTTCAGATCACAAATCTGGTGATGCTATAAACCTACTCAAATAATTCTTGAGTAGATATTTGTTACGAATTTCTACATGTTTTGTTGCAAGCCTATCATTTTATTACATAAACTTTGATTAGTCCCCTTAACGGGATTCATCAGTGTCCTAGATTCAAGAACTATAGGAGGCAGAGGGAATCATATTTGGCATGTGGAGTAATGCAGATTGTTGAAAACAAGTTTGGGTTGGTCGGTGTCGGTTTCAGAGGTTTCCTAAGGTTGATAAACTGATCCTTTTTGCTTTTACTGTAGTCAATCTTTATCTTTGATAACTCAAGCCTGTCCTGGTATGTGCTTTGCCATGTCCTCCTATAAAATTTCTTGAGCAATTAAAGATTTGTATTTGTGAAGCTCTTGTTAAATGTTTATGATGCATCCCTAACTCATTCCAACAGAAAAAGATATGCGTGCTCTATTTAGTCGAACTCAGAGGGTCAGAATGCTAGTACCTTTTTACGAAAATGATAGCGATTGTAAAATTTAGT
>VDFB02107583.1:0-19197 GCA_007258455.2 Sequoia sempervirens | reverse complement strand
AATTTAATCAAAACATGATAAGGTTATGCATATATTCATTAATAGTAGCATGTCCTAAACATAATCATCACATTCATAGGAGTTCATTTATCATAATAGGGTCATAAATCCTCCCCTAGTCCAAATTACCATGGGGCTAAGGGTCATGCTAGAAAAGTACGAGTCCTAGGGGAATATGACATACTCCCCCCTTAGGATTAAGTTGGCTCAACTTAATTAATCAAGTATGGATATTCTAGGATTAAGTCTCGACATCCCATGCAATCTAATGACTTTCTTTATCAATATTTTAGCTAAGAGTGGGGCATCATCCTTTACATTACTTGGTATGAAGTGTGCTACCTTGGTTACTTTATCAACCACTACCAGAATACTATCACGTTGGTTCCAAATTTTTGGAAGACCTATCACAAAATTCATGGAAATTACTGACCATTTGTGCCAAGGTAGATCATGTGGATAGACGGTTCTTGTAGGATGATAATGTTCCACTTTAATTCACATGCATTCAAGACATTTGGCAATATAACTAGTTTTCTCCTTCTTCATTCCTGACCAAAAGTAGTGAGTTTTTAAATCTTCATACATTTTAGTCACCCCTAGGTGTGCTTGATAAGGCACATTATGGCCTTTTGTGAGAATTTTCAATGTCAAACCTGCCTCTTCTGGTGTATAAATTTGATGTAGGTAATGAATAACCCCATCATTTCCCATGTGATATTTTTCTAGGTTAATTTTTTGTTGTCACTTCATTTGTTGACAAAAGGGGTCTCGAGCTAGCATTTTCTTGATTTTCTTTGGTAATTCAAATTTTAGTTGAGTGATTGTAGCTAATCTATCCCTACAACTTAAAGCATCTACAACTCGGTTTTCCTTCCCCTTAACATAAGAAATATTTATTTCATTGTTTCTTAGGAATTCCAATCATCTTCTCTATTGTGTAATCAAGTCAGGTTATGTGAATAGATATTGGAGTCCTTTGTGACCAGTGTTCAACTTGAAGGGTCTCCCTAAAAAATAGTGTTTCCATACCTTCAAGGCATGCATGATTGTAGCTAGCTCTAAAGTCCTTAATGTAGGATAGTTGAGTTCGCAGATCAGCACAAGCGTGGGCTTGGTGATCCCACCCAGCCCATTAGGAGGAGCCTACAACCCGATCCTAGAGAGCATTCATCCATACTACAAATTCTTTTTTGGATCAAGCACTTGCAAGATTGATGTAGTGGTAAGAGCTTCCTTCAACTACTAAAAAGAGACATTGCTTTCTCTATCCATTCAAACTTATTTCCTTTTCATTGAAAGGAGGTTATATGATTTTCTATTTTTGAGAATTCTCTATAAACGTCCAATAATACCCTGCCAATCCCATGAAACTTCTTACTTCAGCCACACTCTTAAGAATAGGCCATTCTATGATTGCTTTTACTTTGGCTAGATCCACTACGATTCCCTAGGCTGATATGATATGCCTGAGATAATGTACCTTGGGCTGAAAGAAAGAACACTTAGATAATTTCCCATATAATTTATGATCTTTCAACCTTTTCAAAAAAAATCTCAAATGCTTCTCATGTTCTTATAGATTTTTAGAGTAAATTAGAATGTCATCAAGGAATACTACCACCAAATTTTCTAGATAGTCATGGAAAACATGGTTCATGAGACTCATGAAAGGGAAGGGGGAATTTTGTAGGCCAAAGGGCACTACCTAGAACTCATAGTAGCCATACCTGGTTCTGAATATATATTTTGGAATATCCTTCTTCCTTGATTCTTAACTAGTGATAACTTGACCTTAAATCTAGTTTAGAGAAGATAACAACTCCATTCATCTAATCAAACAAGTCATCAATTCTAGGTAGAGGATATCTATTTCGAATGATCACCTTGTTCAATATCTGGTAGTCTATGCACAACCTCAATGTTCCATCCTTCTTTTTGATGAACAACACTGGGGCTCCCCAAGGAGAAACTCAAATCTTACTACTAATCCTTCTCCATCAGATCTTGCAACTACGTCATAAGCTCCTATAACTCAATTGTGTTCATTATATAGGAGGTTTTTGAAATAGGTTCTACCCCTACAACTATATCCTTTGTAAAATCCATTTGTCATTTAGGAGGTAATCCTAGAAATAGAAACTCTTTAGGAAAGAAATATTGGTATTCTTGGAGGATTGGATGATCTTCAAAGCTAGGAGTTGGGTCCTCACTTCCCTCCTCTACCTTCATTATATAATTTTTCTTCCCTTCCTTGTTTCCCTCTTTGCTTGCATTTTTGAGATCACTCTTAGCAATAAAGGTCTCTGGATTCCCTAGAGAGTGATGGGTTTCCCTTGATCATCTAGACATTCAATATTCTTATTGTAGAGATCCAACTTGGCTTGATAGTCCTAGAACCAATCTATTTCCTAGTATGAGATCAGGATCCTGCTAGGTGACCCATAGGTTTACCTTAGTATTAATGTAGTTCCTAAGAAGTTAGTTTTAGCAACTCACTTGGGTAAAACTTGATCTTTTGTGTCTTACTTGAACCAAACTCAACCTCCATCTCATCTCAAGCTAGACTATTATGACCAATTTTACATTTTTGTATTACATTAGGAGATATAAAGCTATTTATGCCTCCTAAATCTACCAGAATAGAAATAGATTGGCTGAAAAGTGTACCTTGGAGGTCTATTAGGGAGGCTTGTTGGTTTGCTTGTTGATTATCCACAGCTACATAAATTTGAGTGGTGGGATTGGTGGTCTTGTTTGGATTCTTGGGACACTCATTCATGTAGTGGTCACCTCCACATGTACAACAACCATCAATTGGTCCTATTTTGACTCCTTGCCTCTCGCGGAGTCACCTTGAGCCACTTGCCTAGATGATTTTTATCATTTATCTCCATTGTCTTTCAAAATTTTTGACCCTTGGTTCTCCCAGTAATTTTGACCCCTCTTAACCCACTAAGAAGCTTTTCTTTTAGGCTTATATTCTTGAGAATATTTATGTTTATTATCCAAGTTGTTGCAATAATGGGCCTTTTGTTTGCATTCTTGCTTGCTTTTCTACTCCACCTTAGCGACTAAGGATACCTCCATAGCTTGGTTCAAATTTTCAAGTCGAGATAGCTTGGTAGAATATAAAATGTTTTTATTGAATCCCAAAAGGAACTTGTTCACCAGATCCTCTTCTTCTTTCATATAGTACACATGTCAAAGTAGGTTCATGAACTTGGCCTTGTATTCTACTACTGACATTCCCCCTTGTCGTAGGGAGTGATATTTAGTCACATTTTGATCTCGATGATGGGAAGATAAATACTCTTTATGAAACCACCTGATGAAATTATCCCAAGTAAGTTAACTTAGGTCATAATTTTTTTATTTCCACTAGATGGTCCCACCACATTGAGGCTTCACCTTCTAGCTGGTAGATTGTGATTCTAGCCTTGGTATTGGTGTTTAATTGCAAATAAAAAAAATATTTATTCATCCCTAGACTAGCCAAGCTTTAGTTGCATCTCCACCCTCGATACCATTGAACTTAGGTGCTTTCATCTTTTTCAATTCATGAATCATTGGGTCCTTTCCCATACCTCATTGTTGATATAGTAGAGAGTGGTTGTATGTGGGAATTATAGACTTACTTTCATGCTCTTGATTTATATGCTCATTGTGCTCTCTACTAGGCTCTTTAGTTCCTATTCTAGTGTTGTGATTGGTTCCCTGCTCCTTTTTCCTTTTCAAATCCTCAATTCATTGCTTTTTTGATTCTATCTTAGCACGAAGTGCATTCAATTAGGCTTGTAACTCATCAGGTATAGTAGGAGGGGAAGATGTCACACCCTTACTCACATGTAGCATTTCAGCAAGGCTAGGGCTCATTCCTCTCCTTATAGTCCTCCTCATTTTATCAATTAATTATACGAGATAAATGAGAGTATTATTTAATTGTCAGTGTTCTTCATTTAAATCTTGTCTTTTATCAAATTTATAGTTATGGTGAAAATTCAAAACAACCTATGATTCACAACATTTAAAAATCCATTCCATTTAATTCTCAAAATCATCATAACACATTATTTATACATGCTATTTGTAAAATATATATTAATATATATCTTCATATTCATCATTAGTAGTTAATATTTGGTACATAAGTATAGTAATGGTTATTTAATACTAGCTCATCATTTTTTACATAGTTTCAGTTATAGAGTAGGTGCCTCCTCCTCTTTGGGTTCTTCCTCATCCGAGGTTCGTACAGTTATAGACATATTGGCATGGACACAATTGTATTATGCAATAGATTCCTTAGAAAGAGTAGGAGCATTGTGTCCACAACCAAAAGGGAAGTCCCTATTAGCTGAGGGCTTCATTTTTGAGTTTGTTCATGGGCATCCCTTTGGTGGTTCATGACCATCGTCTAGTTTGGCCATTTACTTTCCTTTTTGGAATTTTAGTTACTTAATAGTGTCTTCCAATGTCTTTGTGTTGGACATGGTTTTGGTTTTAGTTTTTAGCCATGCGGTAGTAGTGGTCTTGGATCCTTCTAGGTTATTTTGTTGGGGATGTTTTTTTGGGGCCTTCTTTCCTTTTCCTTTTCTCTCACAACCCATGACTACCAATTCTAAATATTCATATTAGTGCATTGAAATAGTGAGCACCTAGGCCCTAGTGTTGAGTTCTAAGCTTTGATACCTATGTGATGAAAACACCAACAAATTCCAATAAAAAAGAGAACTATTTTTTTTCAACATTAATCATGATATGAAGTTATCTTACTACCACTATCAACAATACAAATTTATTTCCAGTGGCAAGAGCATTTACCATTCATGCATACAGCCAATTAACCTTAATTCTAGTGATTAGAATAGAGAACCTAAGAAGTAAACCCAAAATAACAATACCTGAAATTTACCATAATTGTCCTACAAGGTTATGGGGACTCCATGTCTTCTATCTACCTTAGTTTTGTTTAGGGGTGAAAAATGATCCCTCCATGCATATTTAATCCCTATCCACCCCTCCAAGTAGATTATGTGGCCTGGGATGAGAGACTTGGCAACTATACTAACTTGTTGCATGCAAGATCAACATCCTAATGACCCTCTACCCAAGGAGTTCCAACCAATGAAATTTTAAGATACCAAAACCATTTTCAGTTATACCACATCAAGGACATGATGTATGTCTATACTGATACCTACTTTGAGACTCGTTAGAAAATTCCTTCCCTGTAGTCTAACTAATGACTAGGCAAGTAAGGTGGTCCATCGCCCACATGTTTTTAGTTCCAAGTCCCACATGCCCCTAGCGAAATCTATCCCACTATCTGAGGGTATGGCTAATAGTCTTCCAACATAATATGCTCCTTGACTCCTATCAATCTCAAGCATGGATAAGCTTATCTCTAAGTGGGCCATAGGATTTTTCATCGGTGATCACCTAGGATGGATAGGAATGGTCTATATGTCCAAATATTACCACCTTGACCTATGCCCTCATAGGCTCCTACTCAATCTATTACCATAAAAATTAACACCTACACCTAACTTAGCACTATAGTTGGGTGATCCCACAATACTAGTTTACATTTTTTGGCCAAACTGGACACTGAACTATTTTTTTTTAACTAAATCTTTACTTTTGTGCACTTATAGCAGCTAAACCATGAGGAATTTGAAGATGATACAAGCTAGTGATTTGTGACATTTTTTTTGTAGATTCTAAATGTATTTTTTTAAAAAAATTGGAATCAAATTTCACTTCTTTTTCCATCTCCTTCAAAAACTAGTTTTTTTTAGTAAACACCATTTTTAAGGAGTGGCGCTCACTATATAACACAACTTTTTGTGAAGAGTTAATTTTATTTTTTAAAAGATTTAGATTTGTAACTTCAATATCTAGCTCCTTCATTTTGTTTCATAGTGTTTTGTTGATTTTTTTTTCATAATTAAGTTTTGAAGTCAAACCAATTACAATATAGACATAGGTTTACTATATAACACACAACTTTTTTGTATGTAATCATTTTTTTTGTTGGGTCAAGGGACTTCAATTATCAGTGCACTCATATTTTTCAATTTTTTTTTTATAATATTCTATTTTTCCATGTATGAAACAAAGGAAGCTTGATTTTTGATGAAAATCTACATTCCATGAAATAAAAATAGCTATAATAATCAAATTAATTTAATTTAAAAGAATTATACTTTTTGGGAAGCTTATAATAAGTACTACATACTTTCAAAAAATAAATTTTAAATGAATTCATTTGATCTCCCAAAATGTAAATCAAAAGTGATTTTTTATCAACATTTTGATAGGTGTAAGGGAGACTCCGTTATAGGTATAGTTTAAAAACTAGTGGGGTTCTATCCAGGGGGTTTGATCTAAAAGGTAGTTTAGTAAAGAGCCATCTTCAGTTGGACTACTTTAAATGGAAGTTTTTAGGCTTAAATCATTATCACTACAAAATGTGATTTCAACAAAAAGAAATAAAATCTCGAAATTGTAAAATAGCTTTGTAGGATCCCACCCAGGTTGTAAAGAGGGTTCTAACCTTGGAACCAGTAGGTTCTAAACTCAGCCACCACAAGGGTTCAGCAGCTTCACCCATTCAAACATTGTTTTGAGTATTACTGCCCTTTCCCCAATTTAAAGGTATTGTAATTGTTCTAAGTTTAATTACATTGTTGATTGGGCAATTGGAACACTAGGAAGGAGTTGAAGAGGGGATTACTTGCCCAAGACCTTTGGGTAATTTATAGGTTAATTGATTCTTCCTTTAACATATCTATCTTGGTAAATCCTCTCACTCCAACCTTAATTTTAGTAAGTCCTTCCTAATGTTTACCATTATAGACCTTTCCCTTTTAAGCCCACTATCAAACATGTAGTCACATATTTGGGATTTATGGTGTCACTACAAGTATTTTTATAGTTTAAGAATCACATCTACTATTAACTAAATATGTAAAATCCCAATAACCATAAGATTCAAGCTTAATCAAATTTGGTATTATTTATGGGAGATAATGATAAAAATATTTTCGATGTCACTTTACTACAGTGAGTTTCCTATAAAATGGTGGCAACTAGTTGAGACTATGTTGCTTGAGATAGATGCACCAAAACCACATGAACAGAGAAGAGATACTATTGGTCACAAGGTTCTAAACACTAACTAGTTGTAACTTTACATTTTTATAAGGAAACTATTTGTTGCTTTAGCCTACTATGAGAATAAAAGAATTGAATGGTAAAGAATTGGAGGACCTATTATGTAGGGTTTATGTAACTAGTAGAAGATAAGCATTTACTAATTATGTTTATATCTTAGGTAGAAAACCATTATAGGCCTAAATATTCTCTTTTTAGTTAATGAGACCTCTTCCAAGGCAAGCTAAAGTGTTGGGTAGAAAATATTGTGCTACATAACCACTATGCAATAAATTATTTATCATTTCTTTAGCTATGGTTTCACCTATAGCCCCAAATGTTTCAATTGAACATAAATGCATTAATGGTAGGGAGATCTAAGAACTAATATATGCTTTTAGTGAATATTCCATATCAGAATATCAAGATTTTTTAGTGGGTGACTGAACTTAGAGATCAATTTGGAGTTGGCTGATGGTTTGATTTACTTATAGCATAAACTAAAATATCAAACCCTATTTTGCAGCAACTACCAAAATTATTTTAATAGTCCCTTCATGATATTATCTTTGTATTCTACAACAAAATCAAAAAATGAATGGAAGGCACATAAAAGAATAGACCTAGAAGACTGGTGTCCAAAAGTTACTGCCTCACACTTGCAACTTCACCCAAAGACTCCACACTTTTGCTATGGCCCTTCACCTTCTCCTCTCATTTTTTCTAAGCTCTTGGTGAATTTATAAAATCCCTCTACTCATTTCCTATAGGTGTGACTTTTTAGTTTTTCCCACAACTTGCAAGAAAGAACCTTTGAAATTAGGGAGCCATGCCTATTAATGGCATTATTAGCCCCTTCCTTAATGCTTGGGCCAATAAGAAATGAATTTTTATTGTATCCCAACTGTACAGAATAGGAAAATAGTATTAAATTGCCATTCTTAGGTTCACCTATGTTCATCCCTCTTCCTCCTCTCACGCAATTTATTTCGTATGTCTTCTTTCTCTTTTCTTCTTATTTTCTTTTCATCCATGGCTTTCTAAGGTTTTAAGTTTATTATTTTTCCTTTATCAAAATCCTCCAAAATATGGTTAATTAATTTAGCCATACATTACTCATATTTTTATTATTATTTTATTTCATTTATTTGTTTACTTAAGTTTTAGTTACTATTTATAGAGATTTCTATTCAAGTTAATTTTATTATTATTATTTTATTTCATTGTTTATGTGGGATCTATTAAAAATTGTATTTATATTTATACTCAAATGCCTATGGATTTACATTATCAACAATTTTTTGATGGACCATAGTGATTTGACCAACATTGATGTCTTTTGAACAAATGATGGAAACAACCTCAACACTTAACATTTTAAGGTTACAAGAGAATTTAATATCTCTGAGAACTCAATTCATGGTTGTGAAATTATCATCCTTGAAAGCCTTGCAAGTTCAACTATTAAGATCGTCTAACAACATTTCTTACTCTATCCTAAATCTAGTAAAAGTTAGGTTAAGGTGAAGTTACCTACAGAGCTCTTCATTAGGATCTAGCTCTAAGTTTACCCATCTCTCATCACCATACCATAAATTCTATCTCATCTTGCACCCCTGACACCTACATGCAGCAAAAAACCTCACACAAGTCCACCAACTAAGTCATTAGTTTAAATAAGAATAAATAAAAATAAAGGTATTAAATTTAATCAAAACATGATAAGGTTATGCATATATTTGTTAATAGTGGCATGTCCTAAACATAATCACCACACTCATAAGAGTTCATTTATCATAATAGGGTCATAAATCCTCCCCTAGTCCAAATTACCATGGGGCTTGGGGTCATGCTAGAAAAGTATGATTCCTAGGGGAATATGACATTCATGTTAAAATTACATGTAAGTAATGAAAAGATCAATATTAAGGAAAATGGGTTACATGAGAGAAAATTAATAAAATTGAAATATATGTGATTAACATATAGAACAACCTCAGTTTCTTGAATTGTAAATTTCTTATATGTATGTATGTACAGTTCTTGTCATAATTTTGATTGACAAAAATAATTCTCTTGAAATAATAAAAGAGAGAGATCTATGAATTTAAAGAAAGAAAGGGGTGTATAGATACATACATACATACATACATACATACATACATACATATATATATATATATATATATGAAGATTAAATGTATTCAGTACCAATTTGTTAAATTATTTATTATGTGTTTTTTAAGTTGTGATGTAGATATATCTCATGTTATTGAGGATAGCGGCTAATTTACAAGGGGAGAATTGTTATGTGACTTTCTCTGGGTAAGAATATAAATATATTAAATAACCATTTAAAATGAAAATGGGAGATAGAAAATAAAGGATATTATGATCCTTTGGTTAAAAGAGAGATTAATAAAGAAAATGTATAACATTCTTAAAAAGGGGGAGCATAATTATTCATTTAAATAATTATTAAAAGGCAACCTTTGTGAAAGGGTGTAATGGTTTTGAAACTGCCCCTTAAAAGGATATATGAATCATTCATGCAAGACTTGGGAAAGACATGGAAGAAGAAAATTCAAGGAGAGAAGATAAAAAGGAAATGAATTCAAGAGACACAAAGGCACAAAAGAGTGAAGGTTAGCGTCATGGGTGGGCATTTAAACATTTGGAGAAGGGGCATATAGTGTGTGTCAAACTTGGAGTATAGTGTACACTTGGGAGTGTTCTAACCAAGGCTGTGTTTATGCCATAACGATATGTTGGTTCTGTGGAAGAATTGGTTCCTTCAAGAGTGTTTGAGTCAACAAAAGCCTGGACTTGTAAGCATTCCTCTGAATGCTGGATAGTAGCCTATCAAAATATATTTATAGATAAGTATTGAAAACCTTTGATTCAACAAATTGGAAATATTGTTTATATGATTTTTATCTTAATATGATATATCTATGCAAAGGTGTTATTTGGTTTATTATGTTAATTATTTAATTTTCGTGCATTTATAGTTTACATTGATTATTCATATTTATGTTGGTAACATTACATAACTCAAATTATCTTAATTCTAATATTCATTATATTAAATATGCTACTATTACTTAAATAACTATGGGAGAAAAGTAACATTATAGATGAACTCATGTCCTGAATTGATAAATGCAGGTAGCCCATATGATTAGAAGCTCATCTCATATGGATGAATACCTATTTTGCATGAGTATACAATTGAACAATTATAAATAAACTTTTTAAAATAATAAAACAAATAAAAAAATTTAATAGATGATTCAAGTCTTTACATTAACTTTGGTGGTTGTATCAGACATTAATAGCTTGATATTTTACTGTAACAACAATTATGTGTACAACAAGGTCTTGATATTTTCTAGAAACTAATAACTTGATAAAATAAAGGAAACACACAAAAAAAAGCATATGAACACATTGGACATGAATGGACACAAGACTTCCAGGATGAAGAGGATTGAAAATAATACACAAGACAAAATAACATTGACATTGTGAAGAATTAGATGAGTTTTAAAAAGTTTTAAAGCTGTCCCAATAGGCTGAATACTATTCCACCATAGGGAAACATGTGACTTTATTTTAGTTACAATGAATTTTATCCTCCTAGGATCATCTTTTCCCAAAGATTTTATGTCAAATTTTATCTCCAACTTCTCTAGTCAATCCACAGATAGATCCAAGTGTAAATCCCCTATAAAAGTTGATACATTGAACCTGACCTTTGATCCTTGATTGGTTGTTGCTTGAATCAATCTCTTCATACAACCTTCTCTAATTAGAGCTCCTTGCACCTTTGATTTATCTTTAGATTCATCACATGGGAGTCTAGTCTACAAAGCCTCCAATCTCGTCAAGACTCTTTCATTTGGGTTTATCTTTGGTCCTCATTTAGCTCTTCTGACCCAAATGAAACAAAACCCTTTTTTAGCCACCTTCTATTCACCAATTACTTTGTGCCCACCTATACATGATGGACAACTAATCGATATCTTCTATCAATTTTCCTCAATGGACATAAAGTCTAACCTCTTTATGGACCTCTTTTCTCTACCCAACTATCTTATTGTTCAATTAACTCCTCTTCTCTGTTCCACATAGAGTTGAGAACCTCAATCTTATTCAAGAATGAACTTGTCTTTCTTTTCACTTGCACTTCCTAGATTTGAAAACATCATTCTCACACCAAACTAATGTAGGACTGGGGGGTTGCCCAGTTGAGTAGGCAACCATCTGAGGCAGCCTTGAACAAATACTTAATCTTGTAATCTCAAACAACTAACGAGGACAAAGAAAACCCAGCTATGATACAGTTACAATTGCTCTAAAGTCTTATGACACGATTAGCTGCAATCAACTGCTGGTAATTTCTTTAGCATAAGAGGCTAATAAATTTCATACATACACAGCAAACAATAAGGCTGAGTCTTCTTAAGAAAAGAAATTTTCATTAACATTACTGACAACCTGACCAGAATGAAGGGGTCTTGTTACATAAACACACAGTGAAATAAAGTGCAGCAGCTTGAACAATACTAATGCTCTAAACTATCGACCCTACGACTGAAAAATGTAAAACGTACAGACATTAATACTAACAGAGTCCTTACAAATAAAGGGCAACTAAGCTTCCCTGTTCTCCATACACATTTCGTTGTATTCTCCTTTTTTGGATATAACTAGTGTTACTGACAGCGGTTCCTGCGTTGGTCAAAGATTTTTTCAGAGATTTTGTCTTACTATTTTCCCCTGTAAGCTTAGCCCATAAGAACAATACATCTTCCTTCTTTTCTGCCTATTGCTTTCTATCCCGTCCAAAGACTCATTCCCCTTCCTTCCCTAACTGTAGTGCTTTTCCTTTTTCTTTCTTTTTCCCAGCTGCAGTCTCCCGCACAGGAAAATCAGAACTTTAAAGTCTGCACTCTATTTTATCCTCAACATCTGGTCTTTGTCTCCTAATCCTCTGTTATCTATGCCAGGTATATTGTGGGAACTGATTGACACTCATGAATCATGGACGAGCGATAACCGAATGAGAATGATGGAAACGACCAAGGCAATTTATTTATTTATTGATCAAGATGCCAGCATATTCAATAGGTAAACTAAATAATTAATGTTAGTAGTGGTGATACTGGGCAAGTGGCTGGATAAATAAATAAAACTGATTGTGCGCATAACAATTCTAAATGCTGTATATATGAGTTATTGACTTGAATGAAATCACTTTAGTTTTCCTTCTCTGTTACTTTTGCAGTTTCTTTAATTAAAATCTGCCCAGTGCGCAAAATGATCGTCCTAGCTTTTTCCTCAGTTTGCACTGTTTCTTCCTGGTATTGTTATGTAACTGACCAGCTGCTCGTGAAGTGACTTCTTCCCACTCAATCTCGGAATCTGTTGCATGGTTTTCAGTTTCCAGTATTTCAGCCATTTCATCTGATAATATACAATTGAAATCCGAAATTAATAACTGATCCAGAAAAAGAAAAAATTGAAATAATAGATGCATAAGAAGTGCTGTCTTGCAATTCACACCACAAGGTTTCTTCCAGCGAATCACTGTTCTATGTTTTGTCGAATCCAGCTAAAACTAAATTATGTGATAATAACAACTCCCCATTTATCACCTGAGCCCTGTTGCCGCTCTACAGTAGGATGGTGTTGCTTTGATGTGTCAGAGTTAAGAGATTTCAGCCGTTCAATGTTCAGAAGCAATAGCAGATCGAGTTTCAGGCTTTTCACTTTGTCACGTAGATCGACAAGTTCTCGATCAATAGTCTTCGCCATTATGAACCTTTTTGATCATTGAGAGATGCTTCAGTTTATCAAGTAAATTTATATATAAAAATGAATGTTTTTCATCTGCCCATATACAAACCCATCAAACAAAAACAAAAAAAATAGTAGTTTTTAGGTGGTCGCAAACATACTTGGATAATTTGTTGCACGTTATAAAGGAATGACACAAAATTGAGGCTTTGAGTATCAAATGAAGAGCGTCATTCATTTTGGCTAACATATCCATGTCCAAATCAGCATCGATATCTTCCAGCTTTTTATTATACTTTGCCAGGTCAAGCATGCTTTTGAGAAGGTCTATGCAATTCCTGTTATTTGTAGAAATCTTGTCCAATCTTTCCAGCACAGTAGCAATTGCAAAAAGCGCCGCTCCAGCCCAATGTGCATTCCCTAGTCCTCTTAACAATTCCGACACCACTGTTTGTGCTTTGTTAGAGATGTTGTATTGAGGAGTTTCCTTCATCAAACGGATAAACATTTATTAAAAAGGGTCTTTAGATTTTATAAGACATGGTTCGTAGCATTAATTCTTTGTTCAGTTGGAGTACAGAAAGATTACCTCACTGGAAATCTGTTTTGCACCGTCCGAAATACCATCACACAGTTTTGAAAAATCTGAAGCAATGGGCGCCATCACATTTTTTACATCCATTCTGCTATCATGTATTTTAGAGTAAAAGCCCTACACGTCCAATCTGATACCAATTTAGTTTGATGTTTTGTTATAGAATCAAAATATACAGTCTCTTGAGAACAAAGCACTAGATGTTTTGTGACGTGCTTGATATAATTTGATGTGTTATTTCATTGTATACTAGTCCGTAATAAACGTGTGTGACTCCTAAACTACGAGTGAATGAATAGCTTGAACTGAACCAAAAAAAATTCCATACCTGTGTCCCAAGACGAGATAAAATGTGTTCTATATAGCCTATAGCTATATCAAAGCGGAATTCCGAAGGAATCTTCGAAGCCGTGCCAGTGGAAGAAGATACCAAGGCTTCAAAGTTATTCATCTCTACTTGTTGGGATTGAGATCATGGCCTCAATCCACAGTACTATGAGAAAAATATGAAGAGGTTGTTTCTCACACCAAAAATCATGAAATAGATTAAATAATACAAAGGTTAGGCATTTGACTACTTTGCCTCCTGCAAAATCTTCATTCACCTACACTCTAATCTCTTGTTTGCCTTACTCGTATCTTCCCTTCAAAATTACCAAAGTAGAGGAGATGCGATCCTTAGAATTGCTCTTTCTCTTCTAAGTTGGGGTAACTGAAATTTGGAATGGAGTTACCATACATTACAAACATTGTGGCCCAGATTTGGCCTTGTCTGTCCTCTATGATGATGTAAGACGACATAAATAAAATAAAGTAGATATCTAAATTTTGTGAAACTTTATTGACTATTTGACTATTAAGGCGAATGATGTTTAACAAAACCTTTTAAGTATTCTCAAATGCCAGTTTATGATGAAAACAAATACTACACGTTAATGACTGATATGCTGAAACCTTAATTCCTAGACACTAATTGTTTAGTCTGAATGGTCTGCCCATTGGTAAAGAAAATCTACCTATTAGGTAGATTTACCTAATCACCCTTACCTTGGAGTTCATGAATTCTTTTTGACGTTTTTCTAGTGTTGTTCAAATAAATGACAACATTTATTAGTTAGTGATTTGAAAGCTTCCAATAAATTTAGAATCGTGGTCACATTTATCTTCTAGATGAAGCGAACATTTTAGTTTTCTATTTGTCATAGTATCAGAACAGTGCAATGGCGTCTAGATGAAGATTAGGGCAACATTTTTCTGATAAATCTTAAGAGTCAAAACAGCAATGGCTTCTATTGTAGTTGAAAGCATCCCGTACAGTTTTAGATGATTGAATATATTTCAATGCAAAGGGAATCAACGAATATTGCTGCCTGTAGTGGTTAGAAACATCTCATATGGCATTGAAACCATCTCAATCGGGATGGAAAATCTTTAATTAATGATGCACTGCCTTACATTATTACAGGTTGTCCTTTTACAACTGTATATTGATAATAAACGGATGAAACGTAGTCCAACCAAGATTATCAAGGGAATTATAACAACTAGGAAAAATAGCATACACTGGGAGAACATCCATTTCATGGACATCTCGAACATGACTCCTGAAGAACAATTAGTCAGAAAACAAGTAGAGTTTTTAATCCAGTGGCTCTATACGTTACTATTACAAACAAAACTAGTCTACTTAGGATGGACGGATGGAATGGGATTTAAATGACACGTCAATTTAAGTGGGGGAGGATTCCACTGCACTTCTGTTCAAAGATTTTTTTTTTCTTTTATAAGGTCTATTTAGTTCGATCATGGCATACTAATATAACTTATAGATCAGCCTTTTATTGTTTTACAAGGGACTTCCAAGTGATTAATTAATTCTTCATGTCCATTAGCTGTATTTTGGTTTGTTTTCTTAAGATAAAAGTCTTGAAAGGAATAACCTAAGATAAAGGTCCTGAAACAAACAATAATGTTCAATTTTCTTAGAAGAGAATGCTCAATGAATATCAAATCAAATCTAATAAACATACATTACTTTTAAGTTGATCAAGAGGGCATAGAAGGAAGGGAGGAAGACAAGGAATGAAAAAGGAGAGTTTATCACTCAAAAAGACAACCATTGAATTTTTAGCCTCATATATATACATGAAAGAAATCAAACAATAATCAATCTAGACACAACTTTTTAAATACTAGCAATCAGGTGTGGCATGCAATGACGAAGCCGATAGGCTGAGGGGAAGTCCGCATGGTAGATATGCAATCTAAGAGCGAGTAGAGGATGCTTACATATATGCACGTAGCGAATGATAAACTATATTCTAAGTGTTATTTGGAACATTTATTTTGTTGTGTTTCATCTTATTACCCCTATGTGTAGATATGCATGTATGGCATAGTATATTCAAACAAGATTGATACATACCAAAAGAGATTAAGTGGCCACATTTAAGAATCCTTATGGCATGATTAATAACCCTTTTATGATACCATTGTTCTAAGACAATAGGGCATAGATAAAGGTACTAATACATGTAGGTTATGTGAAAAGGATAATAGAATTATTTGAGAGCTTAGAATATTATTGATTTGGAATAGGACATACAAATGTCAAATAAGTATATTTGCATAAGTCATGGACATCCATAACAATAAAGAGATAATTGCATCCATATGATTTTATCGATGTTAATCAAAAAGTAGATTGATACAAAAATTTTGAAGTATTTTTATTTATTTTATTTTTGAATTTGACTTTACATGCGATTGGAATATATCTCAAGAGATTACATATAAAATTTTTTGGGTGAAAGGTTTAAAAATATAGCATGTTGTCTCAATGTAATCAATGCTCAGAGAAATGTTTAATATTACACTTAATATAGAGCCTATGAAACATATGAATCTTGTCTGCATCCTATGTCAGAAAGATACAGATATACACTTACGAAATATAAAATGAAACATAACAAAATGAGGCATACTATCCACCCTGCTATATTGGGTCATGGAGCCTCATGGGCTCTCACCAAACACCTGATCAAGACATACATCATCCACCACTCTGATCAATGGTGAAATAAATGTTCCTTATTACACCTAATATAGAGCCTATGAGGATCTAATTGTTTATTTGGCCATTCTGATTGATTTTGCAGTCACTATGATTATTCTCAAAGGTCGTTTATAACACATTACTTCATCAAAATCCCCATTATGGCTTGAGTATGTTTTGTGAAAATGACATCAAAATGTGAAGTTTAGTGCAATTCAAACATGTGGCATTGGTAGACAATATCTAAATCAAGAAATATAAAGAGTTCTATAATTTATAACAAATAATATGCAATGCACCTATAATAGAAGGGATGAAATAAATAAACTATAGGCATACCTTGTTCACGTGGTGGAATGCAGTATGAAGACAAAAGAAGAAGGCCTACTCTCCACCCTACCATATTGGGTCATGGAGCCTCATGGGATCTCACCAAACCCCTAAGCAAAAAAATAAATTGTCCACCACTTTGATCAATGGTGAAATCAATGTTTCGGCACCTATTGACTTCATAGAAGATGTAATGGCATCAAAACATTCAAAAAGGAGGATTTTTTTGGCTTGAGTATGCTCTGCAAAAATGAAAGGATAATGTGAAGTTTAGTGCAATGAACATGTGTCATGGGTAGACAATATCTAAATCATGAAATATAAAGATTTGTATAATTTATAACAAATAATATGCAATGTAGTTGTAATAGAAGAAAAAAATTAAATAAAATGTAGGCATGCCTTGTGTAGGCAATGGATTGAAGAATGAACACAATAAAAGAAGGCCTGCTCTTCACCCTACCATATTGGGTCATAGAGCCTAATGGGCTCTCACCAAATCCCCGAGCAAACACATAAAGTTTCCACCACTTTGATCAATGGTGAAAGCAATGCTTTGACACCTAAGAATTTCCTTGAGTTGAAATCAATGATATACATTTTTAAGAAATCAACACAGTTGTGAAATAAGAGATAGAATAAAAGATTTATAGCCTTACCTTTCTAAACTCTATAACACTGCAACCATCACCACAAAAGTGAAGCCTTAAATGAAATAATAATGGTTTCTACAACAACCTAGAAAATTATTTCTTGAACAACACCTTATCGAAAACAACCATATACATACATACACACCCACACATACATATAAACATTCGAAATAGTGAACAAAAATTGTGGAGATAAAAGATTATGTGACAATCGAATCAGACAAGCAATACTTTGGCACTTGAGAATTTTCTTGAGTTAAAATCAATGGTATACATTTTGAAGAAATTGACATGCAGTTGTGAAACAAGAAATGGAATGAAAGATATATAGCCTTACCTTGTATAATTTATAACAAATAATATGCAATGTAGTTTTAATAGAAGGAAACAATTAAATAAAATGTAGGAATACCTTGTACACACAACAAATTACAAAATGAACACAATAAAAGAAGGCCTACTCTCCACCCTACAATATAGGGTCATGGAGCCTCATGGGATCTCACCAAATCCCTGAGAAAAAACATAAATTGTCGATCACTTTGATCAATGGTGAAAGAAATGCTTTGACACCTGAGAATTTTCTTCAGTTGAAATCAATACTATAATTTTTTAAGAAATTAACACACAGTTGTGAAATAAGAGATGGAATAAAAGATATATAGCATTATGTTTTATATAGATAGAATGTAGTTACAGCTCGCACACCATGCCAAACGTGCGATCATAAAGCTATTTATCATTTTGGAGATTTGTATATCTTGTATGTAAATAGAATGTAGTTACAATCTAAAATGGTTTGACTCGGATATAGTTATGTACAACCTAGAAAATGTGAAGTTTAGTGAGGTGAACATGTTTCATTAGTAAACAATATCTAAATCATGAAATTTAAACAGTTCTATAATTTATAAGAAAAAAATATGCAATACACCTGCAATAGAAGAGATCAAATAAAGAATATGCACGCATACCTTATACACAAGGCATGATGCAGTATGATGATGATTACATCTCGCATATAAAAACCATAAGGAAGTGAATTTAAAAATGGTGGAAATTTTATATGCATGGAAATGAAGAGGGGAAAGAGAAGCAATAGCATTACCATAAAGAATAGCAACATTTCATGATGATGGAAATGAGCATAATTGTTGTAGACAATCCTCTGATTTCATTCATAGTGCACTATAATTGTTGGCATGTATCTTGTAGTATCTAATAAAATAGAAAGGAAGATCTATGCATATTGCTAAAGAACCTAGCTTAAGCGAAGAATCGAGTTGTGCACATAGGAAATATAGAACGAAACACAAAAAAATGAGGCCTACTCTCCACCTTGCCATATTTCATCATGGAGCCTCATACGCTCTCAGCAAACCCTCGAGCAAGAACATACATCGACCACCACTCTAATGAATGGTGAAATCAATGTTCCTTATTACACTTAATATACAACCTATCATTGAAACAACTCCTTTTTGAGGCTGGAAGAAATAATAACTAAAAAGGTGCATTTAAGTTTAGATACCTATATATCGGTGCAAATTTTGTTTTCCAAATTGATATATAGGCATTGCATGCCTTGGATGCATTTGTAGGGA